>JAQFYG010001700.1:0-17661 GCA_034694325.1 Entomobrya corticalis | reverse complement strand
TTGGCCGCGTTGTTGATAATTACTACTACTTGCTGTTGAACATTTCGGTGATATAATGATAACGAAATGAAAGGAAGAAGGAGGGATTGAAGATTGGATACAAGAATAGTGTATTAGCTTATTTTTGATTGTATAACAATTAGGATTGGTAGTATTAACCTTCTGGCATTGGTGATGAACTGTGGGGGAACGTGAGAAAATAAAAATAAAAAAGTGATTGACTTGTTGTGCTGTTTAGGTTGCTGCTTTAGTGCACTGTGAAGTGAAGGCTGGAACAGATGATACTGTGCCAATAACAAATCCTATGAACTGAGAGAACGTGAACGTGCTACTCTGCGGTTTTCAATCATATTTTGGTTTGTTTTCTTTCTTAAAACTTTGGAGTAACTGTATGAATTTCTGTGATTTCATATGTTGATTGGTTGTAGAGTTGATTATTTTTGGAAATTAACTGTAAATTTGCTCATAGTTAGTTGGTAAAGGGCTTAATTTTGTGGATAAACGTGGGTTGTGTAACCTGAGCTTTTAGAATTCAGTTGGAATATGATATAGACCATGAGTTGTATCTGATATCGGAAATTGGAAATCGGAGGCGATTGATTACTTGTTTTTTCCTTGTGACAAATAAATGATAAGTAAGCTGAAGAATGGATTAAAATGTAAACAATGTGCTAAATTTGAATTGTCAAATGTGTTTGAAGTGTTGAACGGAGATTTGAATTAATTTGCTCATTTTTTAAAGAAAACAATGGTCATTGGAATGCCATTTGAAGCAAGGTATTAAATATAAAGTCAATATGTTATAGGTTCTGTTCATCTACTAAGTTACCTGCATATTTAGATTTAAGTTATATAACTTTGTATTTCGCTCATTAGTAATCGCCAGTGGTTATTGTTTTTGTTTCAGTGTCGTCTGCAGCGTTTTTCGGTAGCTCAGTAATCACTAAAGATCAGGATTTAAAGCTGGGTTCCCTGTTCTGCAGCGTTAAATCATTACAGCGTTAAACCCTTCAATGTTTTCCTTTTCAGCGTTCAAATTTGTTTTCAAGGGTTTTGCATTTGGTATTCCGGCGGGTATCACGTTGATCGACATAGTGGGATATGTAGCTAAGGTGGAAGGGTCTTCTATGCAACCTATTTTAAATCCAGATAGTTCTCCTAGTACCATTTCGGACTACGTGTTTCTACATAACTGGCCAATAGTTAATAACGGGTACGAGGAAATCGAAAGAGGGGAAATTATTGCACTGATATCTCCGAGGGATCCTAAACAACGACTTATTAAGCGTGTCATTGGAGTGCCGGTAATAATTTTGATATGAAACTGGTTCATTTGTCTGTGAATGTCTTAGTTAGTTAGTAGTCATTGTCAATCATTAGTTGCCAGATTACTTTATTCTTAATCTAAACTCTAAACTTATTTAAACATTTTTTTAGGGGGACGTCATTGAAACACAAGGAAATACAGAACGATACGTACGTGTTCCGCAAGGTCATATTTGGGTGGAAGGTGACCATCGAGGTAGGTCGTACGACTCAACAGTTTTTGGACCAGTTGCTCTTGGCCTTGTGAAATCAAAAGCACGGGCGATTGTTTGGCCACCCAGCCGCTGGCAACTGCTACAGCCTAATATGCTACCTGACCGCATTCCTGTCAATTTGCAACACAGTAAAAATTTATCTGAAGTTTCAGAAGTTATTGCGTTAGCGAATGTTGGTGCAAAGTAGTTTTCATAAAGATCTGAAGTCTAGTTGAGCATGCGAAGACAAAAAAACTATTTTATTACTTCAACTGTGAGCTTCTAGTGTAGTAGTGTGATAATAACAGTGCCAGTAAAAATGCGTTCTTTATCTTTAGTTGAATGCATAGAAGTAAAATTTACAGGAAAAATATTGAAGGAAGGTATTTGTTTGGGAGACTGTGACAACGATGGTCTAAATGAACTAGTCGTCGGCAATACAGATGGGGATCTTTTTATTTATCGAGGAGACCGCTGTATTTGCAGATCCTGTGATCTGGGGACCATCTCAGCTATTGCAGTGGGAGATTTGTTGAATATTTCAAGGAATGTAATGATTGTAATCACGATTGAGGGCTGGTGTCACGTTTTTGATGTGGAATATGAACTCAACGTTGAAGACCTAAAGGATGACTTATCATCAATCGATGCATCTGTTTCTGTAGCAGATTCCAAAATAATCCAACCGTTTCACTCTCAACGAATTGTCTGTAACATTAAAGGTGCAAAACTTGGAGATGTCAATAAGGATGGAAGTAAGTACTTTAAAATTTCAAGTTTTGATGATTTAAAGGTGCTTTACCAACTGATAATAATATATGCACTACTTAGAAACTGAACTGGTTGTGGGACTAACGGATCGAGTGTTACGGACATATCAATGGTGTTCAGAATTAGACTTTGAAGAGGTAATTTACGAATCCATTCATTTCAACCCTAAACAGACATATATAGTTAGAAAAGCATTGCAAATATTACTTCACATGACTTTATTTCCAGGGAGAACGAAATGAGATTGAAGAAAAATCGGAGGACCAAAGATCGGAAAATAGTGAATTTGTGTTCAACGGGAAACTTAAAGCGTTGAACAAATGGGAATTTGCTAACCAGATAGGATCTGTTGCCCTACATAAACAACCAGACAAAGGCGTCTGTATACTTGTAGGACAACCAGGTGGTACAGTCTCAAAAATAAGCGTCAGTCAGCCAAAAGATAATGACAGTGTAATGCAACTTCTTGATAAGGATGCATGCGACTCAAGTGCCCCTAGGTAAGAAGATGTTGTATGTAAAGTTTGAATATTATAGTTTTAAATTTGACTATATTCAACTATTCAACTGGATTTTAACATTTTTGTGCTCTTATAATTTTAGATCCAGAAATCCTAGCAGCTGCAGTAGTTTTGATGTGGAGCATTACTCCTTGAACTTGGGGAAAATACAGAATCCAAACACGTCGACTGAAGTGGTTGGCAACGTTTTCCCATCTGAGGCTACTGAGGAGGCGGATCATTATGCTGTTGCTACTTTAGATGGCACAATAATGTTGTGTCACGAAGATTCGTTTGAAATGTACGTTAAATTTCATTAATTTATTCAACGTTTGGAAAAATCAAGGTCTGCTTGAACTTGAATATAATTCTTATGAACTATTTATTGTTTCTAGAGTAACACAATTAGAAACTCCGGTACTATCATTAGAGGCTTTAAATGGATCTTTTGTAATTGTCGGCTGGGAAGGAGAAACCTATTTAGTTAAGCGTACTTTGCATCATGAAGTTGAAAATTGCATAATTCGCTTTAATTTTGAAGAGAGTGTTGCAGGTTTGTACCCCAATCAAACATGTAACGAAGTACATAATATAATTAAAAGTAATATGAACTTTAAATTTCATTTATGTTGTCTTTACTTTTGCAGCATTTAAAGTTGGTCCTTACGCCCTATCTCAAAATGATCAAGACGAGGTAACTAATTTATGCAACAAGAACTGTTTTGTTTACGCTACATTTCACGAAAGCATTTATATTTATCCAAACAAATTCATCTGAGATTATTTTACAATAAATTAAACTGATGTGCTGATTCATTAATTGTGTTAAGAGAAAACAGTTTTCGTATAAACGGAAAATTCATGTATTATGCATAGATATTTATTTACTTTTCAATATGTACATGTTCTACACACCATAAGCAACTATTTCAACATGAACTTAAAAAATGTAGTTCGGATTAGCACCACACCAGTCATTTATGAACTCAATAATATTCTGGAGTTCGGGATTGTGCGTACTTTTCACAGCCATTACCATTTTATTCCAGTCGTCTCTATTTGCGGTTCTGTTTGCAACTCTGAAGCTAACACGTGGACCCAAAACTGGGTACCCTGACAGTAGACACTGATCACACGGCACTCCATTTGGTCCTGGAACTAACGATGCCTCAAAAACTCCCCTCTCGTCGGCACGTAAAGCCTACAAGAGGAGGCATTTGTTTAAATCTTGTACATTTGTATATGTAACGTTTATAGATAAATGCGGAAAATAAATACCTGCTGAATGTCTGGGTCCATGGACGCAGCTAGAATCCACTCTCTAGAATCGTCATACGCTTGACGAGGTACCATATGTTGTTGGGGTAACTCTACCTCCAACGGAATATCCGTATTAATGAAATCTGTATTGTCCAGATCGGCTGTATTTCCAAGTCCATCTTCAATAGCGTCATATACGTCCATGAAGTGGTTCAAGAATACAAAACCCATATTTTTCCAGTCCCGATCCTACAATGCAATAACGCCAAGTGCTAATTGTGTATAAATCCATATTACTACCAAACTTTACTTTAAAACTTACTCTACAAGCTTGTCCTGCTTCGTAAAATGCCTTTTCAGCAGGAATTGTGCCAATATAGCGAAGCAATGAAATTGAAATCTTAGCTGCCAAAATTTCCATTCCTTGGACACTTTGAAATGCAAAGCGATTCACGTAGTAGTGTGCACACCACAAGATTTTCTCCAACTGTATCTTATATTTGGATGTTGAGTCCGGTGTTACTTTCATTCCATTTATCTGGAAAAAATATGTAATACTCACATAGTTAAGAGTTGATAAAAAAACTAAAATATCATTAAAAAGGCCCACTTACAACGTCGTAAAGTATATCCCTTAACCTGACCCAAATTTCTAATCGGTCATGTTGCACATTACTGAAAATTATCATAGCAATGGCTTTGTACAACGCGTAATGTTGCTTATCTGCTGGTGGACCGTACTCTGCATACACAGCCATCGCTTCCTCCGGCTGATTGTGCTTTAAAAGATGTGTCACGTATTTTGCAAGATACATGCTGAAAACGCTACCATTTTGTCGCCGTGCTTTCTCCATGCACTTTTTCCATTGACCTTGTTCACACAATAAATCCAATGCTGCTGCTAGATTCAGGTTCTCAAGTTCGTCCACTTGCCCAACTTGCTTCAGCATTTTAGTTTGTTGGTCGGTCACGTAACGCTCCATTCTGTGAAATTACGTCATAAAAGTAATCGCACTCATAATCGTTCATTCATTTTTACTGAGAGAAATTTTCAGGCTTACTCTGGGGACACTTCACCAGCCAAATCTTTCGCTTCTTCCCATAGCTTTCCTGCAATGAGAGTTTCAACTGCCAATTCCTTGAATCCTAAAAGGCTATACAAATTGGCCGCTTCCAAGTGCATATGAATTCCCATCAAGAGCGGAGCCACAGTTTGAACGACATATTCCGCTTGACTTCTCTTTAAAAATTTCACAGCCAGTTCACCCCCACGAGTCCAGCATTTTGCCAGTGCTCCAGGATTTCCTTCCATCATTTCTGGTGTTAACTGAAGATAGCATTCAACAGCTCGTTTGTACTCTCCCAATTTCTCATACCTTTTTGCTTGCTCAATTATAGACTCTGCATCATTATGTAAGGTAAGCTTTGCATCAGACGTGTCGAATTCCCGCTGGAGTTGCTCCATTAGATGTGGACAGCTATCTTTGCACACTCGGAAAGCTTCATTCCACATGTTGGCACGCTAAAACCATTCCACCATTCAAAATTAGTTTTCATGAATTCAATAACAGTATTATACTTTAAGTAATAAACCAATACCTTGTACAAATTCATCGCATGCTCTGGTTTCTCAGCTCTCAAAAGCAAGTTTTCCATCGCGATAAAGTTCCTGGCATAAAACATGTGCTCTGCTTGCGCAAGCATGACTTTCTGGACGGCCTCCTTGGAAGTCCTTTTTGCAATATCCATGGCAACGTCAAATAGTTCTCTTCTCAGATACCTGTAAAATGTTCGTTTAAAAATGTAGAAATCAATCAGTACTATGTATATAAAGTAGTGTGGGTCCTTGAATAGTTATTGTTTCCACTTACATTTCGATAGCTTCAAAGTTCATTCCTCCTTCCAAATAATGCTTGGCTGCATTGTCTAGGTCTCCTTTGGCTTCTGCTTGCATTGCCATCTGATACAATATCTCCTGCAGTTTTTCATGTGATCCAACCCGACACAACTCCGCGGATAACTCCACGTTTCCGTGGTTATTATAATGGTTGATGGCAGCGTCAAAGCAGTTATATTTATTCAGCAGTTTGACCGCACCATCAGGTTGAAGTGTAGCAGCCCATGAGAACACAACGTATGTTGATGCCTTGGTTCCGCCGTACTGGGATGCGACCTTGAATATAATTATGACAATATAGTAATGACTAACTATATTAAAACAGGAAACGGTATTTTTGAAAATTGTCAGGCTTGATGAGATTACCTGATGAGCATCTGAAAATAAGCCTCTATCTTGATACAGGCCAACAACGTTCTGCCATAAGCCACATGCAAGAAATGTGGATACTGCGCTTTTCATGTCATTCTCCTTCAAAAACATCTCTGCAACGTGAGTAGCAGTTTTCTCCAGGTGGCTTGGGTGATGTTCTTTCACTATTCGAAGGACTTGATCATACCTGTAGTATGTAGTAGTACATATTTTAAAGCGCTTTCATTTTGATAGATGTAGTTTAAATAATCATCATAATTTAAGGGATCATTTAGAAGACGCATTAATAAAAATATAAAACTTTACTCACATCTTTGCTTTTGCATACATCCCTATGCACTGATCTATTTCATCCATTGCAACAAGTAATTTTTCTGCTTGAGGATATCTTTCCTGTTCCATGAATTGAACAGCATATTGAATGTAATCCTTCTTCATATCGTCTCGGCTATAATTTGCATTATTTGCAATACGAACGGCATCATCCCATTTTTCTATACCGAATTTTATAAATAAAAAAATATGAGTAAGAAATGAGAATACTTTTGGGGGAAAGTGAGAATGTTGATATTTTGTTCTAAAAGATCGTCAGATATTTTTTAGCTTACCATGTGCAGCGTACATATCAATAGCTTTCTTAGGAATCTCCGCTTTCATGTAGCAACTTTCAGCCTCTGAAAAGTCTTCCTCGCTTGCATAACTGTCACCAAGCCTAATCCAATACTTTGCCATGTTCCCAGTATCTTTCATGCCCTTCGGATCGGAATTAATGAAATATTTGCGTTAATTTTTTTAGCTGAACAGTGTTGATTACTTGATAAACAGACAACAAATTAGAGATACTCACGGAAATGATTTGCGCTGCCTTCTTCCACTGGCGACTCTCCAGCGCACACTCCACAGCTTTATGTAGATTCCCTGCTTCAATATAATGATAGCCAGCAGAGTCAATATCCCGAAGACTAAATTTCCAGTCTCCCCATTCTTCCTCAATATTAGTGACCTCGTTTGGATAGAACCGTTTCGCTAGTCGTAACGCTTTATCATAGCATCTGCCTTTTCTGTACGCGTCCAATGCTCTGCCACGCTGACCAGTCGTTTTGAAAAAGTCTCCTGCCGTTTCATAAAAACGCATATCCACCAAAGTGCTTCCTAGTCTTTCCATAAGATCATCATCCAATTTAATTTTGCCCTTGCTAACACACCTGTAAAAATGTACCATTATATATTATATAATATAGTTTTGCTAGTTTATATAATGTACTTTTAATTTAAAAGTATGTCTCAATAATGCCAATTAAAATACCTTGCCGCATGCGTTGGATACCCCGACTCAAGGTAGTGAAAAATTGCATGGTTAAACATTCCAATATTTTCAAAAAACTTTCCAGCCTCATACCAGTCGCGATCTCGATAAACCATTTGTGTAAATTCTGAGAGGTATTCGCTTAGCTGAGGATGGTTTTTAACCTTTGCCAAAGTTATGGCTTCATCCCATCGTTGTAATATTTTGTACCTGAGCATGTCAGTAATTTTACTTATGCTTGCTACTTTGCATGATAGCTTACATGAAATAAACTTTGACATTTCTTACATTGATAGTGCGTTATCAACGTCCATATGTCGAATAAATACTACTTCTGCCTCTTTAATACGGCCCATTAAAATATTTCGTCTGGCAATGCACATTTGATGCTCTTTCCACCAACCCGCGGCGTACCACTGTTCAGGAGAGTCTCCAGGTCCTCGTATCATTTCGAGGGTATTGAATAAAAATTTTGCCCTATCAAAACAAGCGCATACACAGTTAAAGCCAAATAAACAAATTGACTCCATGAATAAGGCATGGGCCATTTTGTGTCGAATTTCACCTTGGAACATCCCCCAACACAGAATAAGCCTTTTGGGCGATTCGAAGCTCGTAATTTTCCAACGCCACTCGTGCCAGTCTCTGCCACATAGCTAGCACCTCAGGGGACATAGCATAACCCTCCAAATGCGAAACGGCTTGAAATAAATTTCCGGATTCTAATGCAGTTGCAAACTGAATACGTCCTTCGTCAAGTTGTAACTCATAATTGGCTGATCCATCCTCAAAGGTAACAACAGTAGGTTCCCTTTCGGATTTCTTGTAAACAGCGACCGCATGTCCAGTTACTTCATGATCTACGGTGATATCCGGTGTTTCCAGGTTGTACCATACTCTCAGCAATCCGTTCGTCTGAACTACAACCACGTCACAAGCTGGAACCCACTTTTAAGCAAGGTAGATCATCATGAGAACCGTTGTATTCATCAAGATAAAATATTTATTGCTAGATTGTCTGACTGACCTGTACAAATTCGCAGGACATAACCAAAGGCAACTTATTGGAAGAGTCCACCCCATATAAATATAAACGAGCTCGTTTGTCTCGAAATAATAACTTCGATCCTGACTCATTTAATTCGAGCCAATCAATTTTCGTATCATGCGAAACGTTTCCAACCGTTAAGTTATATTGCAAATCAACTGAAAGAAGAAATATTGTTTTATATGTAGGGGCACTATGAGAAACATTATGTACAACTTTTCTATATGTACCTATAGTGATTGTCCTTGGATCCACGAGATAAGCAAGCTTTTTACTAATTGTTTCTTCATTTCCAAAGTTCCTCTTGGACACTCGAATGCTTAGCACATGGGTATTCATTGTGTCCACTCTAAATGCATAAAAATATTCAAAACAAAAAAGGTTAATACATAATGTAGGACAAGTTGACATGTATAGGAGTCTAAACGGCATTTTTGAACTACCTGTAGGATCCCAAAGTCTCATCTCTACCATATTCCACAATAGTCATTTCTGACTCAAAATATATAACGCATACATTCTCATATTCGAAATAAAATCTCTCCTTGTTGCTATCATTGTACATCCACGGCACTTCGCTGGTCAATCCTGATGCAACCTCACCTGTTGTTTGCATGGAAGGAAACGTTCACATAAAACATAATATATTATTGCTCCTTAAACTTGGCATAAAGTTATAGTGTGCCATGTGCAAACGGAAATTCTTACAGAGAATCAGGGTATCTCCGGTTTTTACAATGGCAAAATTCCCATCTTTTGACAATTTTGCTTCAATTATTTCGCATGCATATCTAGACTTCACTGATATTGACTTCTGTGGGTCAAATATGTTCAAAATGATGCTGCTGGGAGATGAGTAAATCATTTCAAATCGATCATGTCGCGTTCGCCTACGTGTTTTATAAGATATATGAATATTTTAGAGCACTGGATGATGCCATATATGGTACAATTTCATATAACATGATTACACAATAAATAAACTATTTTTTACTTGTAAGTTGCTTCCACTAAATACAAGGCCCCAATGTTATTAGCGACAGCCAAAACACTTCCTTCCCGTCTCCACTGGATATTCGAAACCATATAGAGTCCTTCAAAGTCTTGCGCGTTACCTTCTTGCCATTCCTTTTTCCTTGCAATATAATGGTACACAAATAGCTTGTTATAGCTTCCAACAACAACAGACTTTCCTTCTGGATTCGCAGCAGCACATGAAAATTCTCGGTCATCATTGTCCAAACTATAGTCAAATAATTGCTTCACTTCTCCACTACGTTTGTCATAAATTGTTAGCTTTTTGTCGTAGCCTGCGGCTAAAACGGCATCATTTGTAATGGTGACTGCTGACGGTGGACAACTATGTCTGATGACAGTTATCTAAAAGGGTTAGCAGCAAATGTTTGTTAATAGTATGTTCCTTTCCAAATTAATAATTATGTGCTCGATTGAATATTTTGCTAACCAAAGTCACAGCATCCTCATCTCCCACTTCAAAAACCGCTACACGTCCATCAGTGAAAGATGCCACCATTTCTGTACCCCATACGCTGTAACGCGTTCGAATATTATTTATATGCAATTAAAAATTGTATGAATGATGGATGAGACAGCCAAAAATAAAGAGGCAAGAATAAAATGTTTTTATCCTCACTTTGATATTAAAGCAATGTTGCAACTTTCATTACTCATGATTGTCCTAGTTTTTGGTCCTTTGCGGGATACGGTGTGACATTGCCGTAGTTTGCCATCTAACAACCCGCAAAATATTTCATATTCTTTTGGCCACACAATGCTTGTAACTGGCGCAGGTTGCTGGTATTTATGGATAATGGACTTTTTCATTTTGAACTCTTCGCCAATTTTATAGACGTACACAATCAAATCACTTTGTCCAACTGCCAAGCGCGTAGAATCCGGGGAGAAAGCCATGCATGTCACCGTGTATGATTGTGCGTTGTCCTATATTAAAGAACAATAATAAAGAATGCAGATTTGGTGATCTTAAACGATCATGTAACTAAATGGGAATTTGCTAGAAAAGAAAACTATTGTTGAGATTTGATTTTCTCAGTTTCCCCAAGGTTGAGGAAGAAAAGAGAAACCTACAAATGTGTATTGATCATTAATTATTGCTTTCACATTTCTAGATGTAAATCAGCTATACACGTATACTTGGAAATTGAATGGAGATCATGGAAATGCATTCATAGATAAATTTAAATAGACCTACCGATGGATCTTTGGCTCGTGTCTGAAACTTGTCCCTTAATCCGCCCTTTTCATCGTAGAGGTAAATGACACGGTCACTTCGACAAACAGCCAGCTTATCGTCAGCACGGCCCCATGCCATAGCTTCAATTCTTTCGCATCCTTGCTGCAATTACCCACATTTACAAAAATCTTTACATCCCTTTCTTATTCTAAAGCTTCTATACAATCTTACGAATCCAATCTTTAGTTATTCGCCAAATGAAATAGGCTGGGGTTGAGTTGATATAATGGCTAGCTAATCATTATTTATTCAAGAAACTTTAGAAACTTACCTGAACAGCAGAGGATACTGGAATAACCGTTTCTAAGAGTTGAAGATTCATATTAAATATTTAGAACTAGTTTTTTCTTTCTAAAAACCACAGTCTCTCCAGATATTCGTACACAATCGTAGGAACTTGAGTTAAATTTTTATTAATGATTTATCAAAGTTGTTAGAAATTTATATAAAATGATTTTACTTTTATTCTTATTTATGTACGTCATATGAAATGATTCCACTTACTGTCGACTTAAAAAAACAAATTATTATGTCAGATATGTTTCGTCTAAATTGCCATGACAACTCACTTGTACTAGCGTGCTGGTAATGGGACTATTTTCTCCTATTGTTCAATATATAGACAAGTACGACTGCACTTATAAGTCAAAGGGTGGGGTGACATGAGACACTTGAGAGAAAGTTGTGAAGAGCTGCCATGAATGTTCATAGTAGTGCAAGTAGGTATACGAAAAAGCATTTGCAGACTCCTCCAATAACATTGCATATTGCACAAATGAGTAATTAAAGTAGGAGAAAATATGTTTCTATTTTTGGTTTAACAAACATTTATTTATATTTATTCTCAGCGCGTCTTATCCGATGATAAGCAGGTAGAAATTAAACGAACCGAACTATTAAATCTTATATTAAAATAATATGGTATTTGTGTAATAACGATATTAATTAACTATTCCGACGCCTTCTTCCTTTTCTTCTTCTTGTTCAAACCGCTGAATTCTAGGCTCATAAGTGGGTCTGATTTCTTACCCTATATTAAATGAATTAAGGATCATGACATTAATGAATCAAATTGGGTCTCATTCATTATTTTAATATATATTAATTGTTTAATTAAATACTAACCTTTTTTCCATGCGAGCCTTTTCCCATTTTCCCCCTTCGTTTCTTGGCCTTCTGAGGAAACGGAACATAGCCAGAAGACGTAGTAGCAACATTTTTCACCCATCTGCCGCGACTTAATTGTCTCAAGGTGCTGGGGACAATATAGTCTGGAACGTGCCGTAGGTGAGGTTGCTGCTTAACTGTTCTGAGAGCTTTGTCATGCCGAAGTGCTTGAAGTTCTTTAGGATTGGTGTGAAAATATTCCTAACATCAAAAGTTTAAGTTTAATCAGTTATAATTCAGAACTATTTAACTTATAAAAATATTTACATGCAAAATTTTGAACCTACCTTTAGCTTCTTTGAATTCATGATTTCCAGCCTGATTTCCTTCAAACGAGCTTCGCGAACTGCAATTCTTGTAACTGCCTTCCAAGCGTCTTTTGCCCTGTAGCGGAACCCCTCAACTTCGTCCATTTTAAAATTAAATGGCTTCATGGTCAAACTTTCACCACTTAGCTCTTGCAAAGACGTTTCAACCTGTATAAAAGGTGATGAGGATGAGACAATATTCATAAACTGACAATGAGTATATATTTAGTTTACTAATTTATTAAAGAATGATGCAAAAATACGTACCTCCTCCAATAATGGGGCTTCTTTAATGCTGGCGAATGAAAGTGCAGCTCCCTATGAACATCATGAGTAATCATATATGAGCATATCTAAGTTCACCTTATGTAATGTAATGCCAGTCAATTCGAGAATAATAATGGTTTTACCTGATTGTTGCCTCTTGCGGTTCGTCCAACTCGGTGAAGATATGACGCTGAATCGACTGGAAAGTCAAAGTTTATGACATTTGACACAAACTGAAAATCGATTCCTCTTGAAACGCCAGATTCTTTGTCACGACGCCTTTTTGGATTGCTAGGACCAGGCTCGTCTTTGCTGCAATGCAACAAGCAGTAATATCTTGCTTATTAACACATTTTTTATACAATAGTATCAAATTAATAGTATTAGGACAGCTTGTTTGCTTACCTTTCAGTGGTTGCAGCTTCTACCGGGGCTTTCTCATTTAGATACCGATCATCTGAGGCAATTATAATATTATAGTAGCCCAAATTAAATTGTTGTACGGTATGCCATCGAGACATCTGAGGGAGCTCGGAATTGAGTACACATGCTTTAATTCCAAATTGCTCTAAGTACAGCTTCAATTTATAAGATCTGTCGACTGTATTTACAAAAATCAAAGACTTTCCTCGTACAAGGTTTAACTTGAACAGTGAGTAGATAAGTACAAACTTATCCTCTTCTTCAGCCTGTAAAACAAAACATACAAGAAATAAGTACGTTAGCAAACTGAAATCAATCTGTACAAGCATTAAAAGTATAGTACAAGCAGGGGAATACAAATTAAACATACCCTGATAACATAATGAGCAAGTTGACAGGACGGTGGTATTAATGGCTCTTGAAGTTTTAAAACCACAGGATTATGCAATACCAATTTTTTAAGCTCCAGCACATCTTCTGAGAGGGTGGCACTCGAAAGTACAGATTGATGCATTTTGGGTAGATATCCCATCAATTTCTTCAAGTCATCTTCAAACCCAAACGAGAATACAAGATCTGCTTCATCAATTATCAGAATTTCCAGTGATTCTTTTAAGTCCAGGCTCTTCCCAGTAAGATGTGATAAAATTCTTGTCGGTGTGGCAACAACAACATCAGGCTTTTCATTTAGCACGGACTTTACAGAGTTGATATCATTCTGCGCTGAGATATCGATGACTTTAATGTCCCTACTGCAAAACGCTGCTAGTTGCTGGAAATTGTTAAAAATCTGATGACAAAGCTCCTTGCTAGGGGCAAGAACAAGTGCTCGTATAGCTTGTTCTCGAGCCGATGCTTTGATATCCAAAATCCGTTGAAGTGTCGGTAAACAAAACGCTCCAGTTTTTCCCGAACCTGTCCTTGCCCTTGCCAACACATCTTTTCCTTCCAAGATCAAAGGGATCGCTTTCTCCTGGATAAGAGTTGGTTCTTTCCAAGCTAGATTGGCAACCGCCTATTTAAAAAAAGATAATTAATCATTAAGTCAATGAAATTCATACACAATCCAAACTTATCTCTACACCATTCAAAAACACTTTTCAGTAGAGATCTACTAAATATTAAAAATGTATGCAGTATCTCACCTTCAACAGGCGATCGTCCAACCCCATTTCATGAAACTGTCTCATTTTCAATCGTCTCCTACGGTCATCAACTAAGGATAAGAAACCAACAACACGTGTTCTAATTGAAGTCGGTTATGTAAACACGCTCGTCAACAGTTTATTGATAGGATAGCCTTCCTTTCTCCCTTTCCAAACTATGTTAACTAACAATAGATAGTTATCACCAATGTTCCAAATTTCTACAAGTTTTCTCCCATTTGATTACGACTTCAATTATTGTTTTGGACTATTAGCAAAAATCAATTATCCAAAAAGTCCACATGGCAATTGTTGATTGCATAAAATAAATATCAGCCTGTGTTCCTTAGCCACAAATATGATTCGCGCGTATTCTTACGATGCCCCATTCCCCATACTGTGTGCATATTGAATCGAAACTGTCATCAAACATTACGGATAAGCCTTTCAAGAAGATACTCTTCGCACATAATATTGTCTTTAGCAGCACGGCAGAAACCGATACCAATTAACAAGTCATTATCATTATCACACATCACATCACATCCATAAGTTACCACTAACCACGCTGTATGCCATTCTGCTCCTCTAAAAGTCTAAATACAATGAGATGAGTGGCGGCGTCTCATGCTGCTCATGCCGATATATGCTGGGCATGTAGAACTGCACAGATTGCCAGATGCGGGTGCTTGTCACATTGTACCCCAGCCACATTGAATAACATTGTATTGTAGTATTGTAATTGTATGCCAAGTTTCCTTATAGGTATGTGTGTACAGGTAAATACGATGGTAGTAGTGTAGATCGAAACAATTGCAATTGCCAGAGCAGGCAGAGGTTAGCGTGCCTGTACACACATACCAACGTTTATCCTCGCTCAACGTTTTTCTAATCAGCCAGTTCCTGAGTCTCCTCTAAATAAACTATTTCAAAACGGTTTCTCTTAAAGAAGTACACCGAATCTCTGCTCTCCGGGAAGAAGATCAGCAATCACAAGCTTAAGATTAAGCTTGTGCTAGCAGTTAATAATAATTTGATGATTAAGAGCAATTACTTCCTGTTCCTGCTGGGATTTATACTTCCATTGACTGTTCCAATTTCCAACAACGCCACGACTTATCGGCCCCCGCTTCATCAAGGAATTAACTGAGCGTCAAATGTCAAGCACTTATCAACCGATGATTAACACCAGGAGGATTCAGCCCACTTATCAAATGCCATATCAGCGTATAAGGGTATTTCATTCGGTTAAGGATTAATAAACGCTGCTAACTAGTTTCCGTCAATTATTCATCGTCTAGCTAATTGTGTTTGTGATGCTAATATGGTGGACGTGGTGGTGGCATAAGAGCAATACTGTGACATTATTGACCTTGTCTGTGAAGTGGACAGTGTTCCTAGTTCTAATTAATTGTAGAAGTCTTAAAGAAGGGATTCATATAAAACACTTGTATCGTTATAATTTTTACGCAAAACCATATTCTATACCTAAACCTAACCTCGTCACCACCACTACAACTCTATAGAAGACTTTAAATAGTCGCTCTCAATGTCTAGAAGACCAAGGCTAGATGTGCCGGAGGCTACCAGCAGTGTTAAGAAGCCGTAAGTACTTGAATGTATAATTTGTAACATCTCTTTGTTTGTCAATGTTAGAATTAAGTGTGAAATGCTAAAATGCTTATTATTTTATTTAGGCGAAAGGATGAAGAAAACAGCCTCGCAGTTGCTGCGGTGAAAGCACCCCAAGTAAATCCCTACTCAGGGATTGTGTTTACGCCTAGATACTTTGAGCTATTGAAGAAGAGGAAACAATTGCCGGTATGGGAGTACAAGGAGAAATTCATGGAGCTGATGCAAAAGTTTCAAACGATCGTGCTGGTCGGCGAAACTGGGAGTGGAAAAACTACCCAAATTCCACAATGGTGTGTGGAGTTTGCTCGGTCTATGGGTAGCCGCAGTGTGTCGTGCACACAACCCAGAAGAGTGGCAGCAATGTCAGTTGCTCAACGTGTGTCGGAGGAAATGGACGTAGCACTTGGAAATGAAGTCGGCTACAGTATTAGGTTTGAGGATTGTTCCTCAGCAAAGACGATACTAAAGTACGTTTTATATAATATCAGATACATTTTATGCAGTACTATTTTAATTATGATGAAATGCAATTGTCTTATACGCGAATTTCAAATTCACTTTTGTTAGGTACATGACCGACGGTATGTTGCTCAGGGAAGGCATGTCAGATCCCATGATGGATGGTTATCAAGTGATCATATTGGATGAAGCTCACGAAAGGACGCTGGCCACAGATATTCTGATGGGAGTGCTTAAGGAAGTCACAAAACAGCGAAAAGACCTAAAGTTGGTTATTATGTCAGCCACATTAGATGCTGGAAAATTTCAGGTATGTTGAGAACAATCTATGCTAAAGCTGTAAAGCAACGAATTTTTTAAATTTGCAAGTAAATCTACGATTTTAATGAAATATCTTTATTTTTTAGCAATATTTTGATAATGCTCCGCTAATGAATGTTCCTGGACGAACACATCCAGTCGAAATCTTTTATACCCCTGAACCTGAACGTGATTACTTGGAGGCCTCGATACGAACAGTTGTTCAAATTCACATGTGCGAGGAAATCGATGGAGATATTTTGCTGTTTTTAACTGGTCAAGAAGAAATAGAGGAAGCTTGTAAACGAATTAAGCGTGAAATAGACAATTTAGGCCCAGAAGTGGGCGAATTAAAATGTATCCCCTTATACTCCACTCTTCCGCCGCATCTTCAACAGAGAATTTTTGAACCAGCACCTCCTAAAAGAGCCAATGGAGCGATCGGACGAAAAGTAAATTTTTCAACAATATCTTTAATGAAGCTCTATATATTTTATTTACCTAATATTATGTTTTAACCATTTTCCCAGGTGGTGGTTTCAACCAACATTGCCGAAACTTCACTAACCATTGACGGAGTCGTATTCGTAATTGACCCTGGATTTGCAAAGCAGAAAGTATATAATCCAAGAATTCGTGTCGAGTCCCTCCTAGTATCACCAATAAGTAAGGCGTCTGCACAACAAAGAGCGGGCCGTGCAGGTCGTACGAGGCCCGGAAAATGTTTCAGGTAAGTAGCTTTGACTAGCAAACGGTGATTCAGCATTGAAAGAAGGCAATTTTGTTTGCACTATCTGAAGTACAATGCCCAATTTATTTTATTTTTTCATTCTACAGATTGTACACTGAAAAAGCATTTAAGCAGGAAATGCAAGAAAACACCTATCCGGAAATCTTGAGGTCAAATTTGGGATCTGTGGTGTTAAATTTAAAAAAGCTAGGAATCGATGACCTTGTCCATTTTGATTTTATGGATCCTCCTGCCCCTGAAACGCTTATGAGAGCGTT
>JAQFYG010001699.1:0-17678 GCA_034694325.1 Entomobrya corticalis | reverse complement strand
AAAAGGTCGCGGTCGGATAATGCACTGGCGAAAATCTGTGGTCTTTTTATGCATCGGTCTCGTTGTGACACCTAATCTTAAAAAATCGATGTACATACTTCTTTTGAGATTGCCTCAAATATTATTCAGCCCTTTTTGTTACAATCAAGCGAGATCTTTACATTTTCTGTTACAGAATGACCGCTAACTGGTCTTCCACTCTTTTATTTCTTGTGTATTAAAACACATTAGCATTTTCTATGCATATATAAACTATAAATCTAATTATTATTACATCTATGCACTATCTAGTAGTAACAAAGTGATACTTTTTTGATAATTTATCAGTCATTAATCTCTCCCGTAAAACTTTTTTTCGCTTTCCGCTGACACTTCTCAAATTAACGCAAGTCGTGAGATTTTTTCCCCTAATTCGTATAATATCATGTTTTTTGTTTATAAGTAAAACTTTTTCTTCAAGTTTTGATAACATGTAATGAAACCAAAACTTCGCTCTCTGTGTAGATCTATATAAGTTGCAGCAGCATATCTACTTACATGAATGAAAATGATTTAGAAACAATGCAAAAGATGAAATAAGAATACACGGAAGAAAGAAAGAAAAGGGAAGGTGAATTACATAACTGCACGAATATTCAGGTGAACTAAAACTAGTAACTCTATTTACTATAAACAATAATATGACACAGGATAAGAAAATTATTAAGGGTGCTTATGTACCCACTTGCTTACATGCAGTTTATCATCCGACGAATTATATACAAAAAAACTCACGATCCGCGTTAAAGACACGATCTCTGTATTACATGGATTCATTCGTATCTAGAATAGAAGCAATAAGAGAAGGCAGGCATATGTGTAATCTCAAAAAACGCAACAGTTACCTAACGAATTTTTCTCTGACACGCAATCCTTTTTCTACACAACGGAATTACTTTGGCTTGCTGAACATATCAGCAGCGCACACACAGTAGTAAGGAACTGTGAACGGTGATGATAAGTAATGGAGGAAAACGCCAGATTGTGAACGTACGCAATAACGACACAGCCTTAAATACTGATATTTTTTTCTCTTTTGCCATCGTCCAATAAGTTTGGATAGATATTTTTTTACTTCTTCGTCTACTTAATTGTGTAAAAAGTAGATGTGGCCTCGAAGAAATTTTCCACTTTGTTAAGATATGACAAGGATCTGTTTATGCTCCCACTATAATTTATACCTGACGCGATTTATTGTGTATATATTATGCATACCCAATTGTTTGTATACCGTAACAAATTCTCTTAAACTTAAAAGTGTGCTGCTGCTTTTGCTGCGAAATTCTAAACTGCTACTGCTGATCCCATATTTGCTATTAAAAACAAGACTTGTTATGATTTAGTATCCGGGAAAACAGCTTTCTTTCTTCTTTAGTTTATTATACAAATGCAAAAGATCTGCACACGAATTGTGCTTGATTCAAATTTTACGATAATAAATCTGTGAATTAATAAACAGGCAGTCATGTTTAATTAATTCGGAGAAAGTTTTATTATTTGCTGTTTTGATAAATTTATTTTCTTTTTGATTCGATATAAGAAAAATAGAAAAAATAATATGTTTGAATTTTTTATTTGTTTATTTTAGTTGTACGAACTGAGTGACGATGTGAAACGGAAGGAGTTCCTGGACGATTTGTTTTCGTTTATGCAGAGGAGAGGTAAGCAAAGTAAAGTCATTTTTGTTTTATGTCCCTCGATTTAGTTACGCTTATGATTAATCATAAAATGGCGATCGCGGTCTGGCATTCCTTCTAAATTTTAAACGGATTGAAGTCAATATATATGCTAAACAAACAGTATATATCAACATTACATCCATATTACGTTAAATTACAACGTGATCATAAAGTCACAAAATCACGATGTTTTATTTATAAAGAGAAGATTGTGTTAAAGCCCTTCTGAGCTTTCGATGGATCATGGCATGGCATTCATTTATTGATACGCCCAACATGCCAATAAGATAAACACGAGAGATGAGAGTTTCCGTTTCCCAAAAATTAAAAATATAATGTACTGATTACTTGATAGAGATAGCCAGATCAACACAGATAATAAACTCTGTCAAAAAATTTCAAATTAAAAATTCATTGGTGGAAAACCCTAAATTGTATATAACTGCTGGATGATATGACGCTCTTGAGATTATATGGCTGATAGGATAATTTTTGTGAATCTCTTTTTTTCTGAATGATATGTTTAAATTTTGTTTTGTATGTAAAATGGAATGATTGCAGCCTTCGCACGTTCGTACATTTTGTAGTCTTCTTTCTTTTAATGGTCTTTGTGGTGATGGCATGCTCCATCCAGGATGAACATCTGCGCAGCTGTTATTAATGGTTGGATTCGTATAAGCAAAAGGAGTTTTGTTATTATTATTGTAGGTTGTAGGTGCGTAAAGTTTTAGGGGAAGGAAAGCCAATAAATACCTTCGTGCAACTTGGTAAAATTTCAAATAAGCGTTCTTAAGTACACAGTTTTACTGTGAAAGCAAATCCGTATCGAAATAGTATAAAAATGTAATGTAACACATACTGTCTCTTCAGTAAGGACTTATATGATTCAATATTTTATTTTTGTAATCTTATACGAACTGGCCCGTTGCAAATAGTTAGATATATAATTTCGTTCCTTTATAAAGTTCACTGATCATTATTTTGTGAAATGTGCTTCATAAGATCCAAATTCAGATATCCTCTATCTACCGATATATAGGCACACATGGACTACGACGAGCAAAAAATAAGATCATAATATTATTAGGTGGAGGTAAAAGTATAAAGTCAAAATGTGTTAAAATCTGGCAGAAAGAATTTCACGATTTCAGTGATTGGATGACATGAAATAAATGGCTAGAATTTTCATGTGTTTATATATAGCCAACGGATACATGTGCACATTAAGCCTCTCTCAGTATTTAGATGATGATGGTGGTGATCTTTAAAGAATGAAATTGGTCTTGGCCAATATCTTTAGAATGTATATAAAGTAGCACTGGAAAGAGTTTGCCCCTTTCTACATCACATTCAAATGTGTGAAGGGGTTCCCCTGAGCTTCTCGATGACTATTTTTATTTATAACTTTTTCATTACTTTTATAAAATGGATGGAGGGGAGGAAGATCGTTAGTTAGAGATGAAGAGGAGTAATGCTAATAAAGGATTGTAGAAGTTCAAATATATAGGAAGAATTTCTTCAACCTTCCTTTCACCCACTCTACATATATATCAGTATTCGATAGTATTGATCTATATATGTAAAACATATAATGCATAAAATTTACGTTTAGTGTAGATGAGAAAATCTCATCTTACTAACTTCACCGCAATAGCAATAAGGATGCGCAAGGGAATGTCTGTATAGTATAGGAATTATAGTGTGCTGAGTAAATGAACGAGTATAGTAAACGTCAAATAAATACCTTGATTTGGTTACATATTTTCTCTGCTTGAAAGTGCAAGCGGTAGTCTAAATTTAGTCTTAGCAGCACCATTCGTCCTATGTCAGACAACCCTTGTTGTCTTCCGCCGATTCCGTGCGCAGTTGCTTGATCGGATTGAAGGTTTTTAGATTTGACTTCACCCAAGACGCATTATTGAATTTGAACAAAAAATAGAGTAGACGTAAAGAACCATGATTATAACGATTATATATTGAAACTTGACAAAGAATGCTAAAAAGAGTTTTTGGCTACAGTTTTTTTTAGTTACAGTCGGTTGAAACTGTTTTACATGCTGCGGTGGTAGACGTATTTTGTGTAAAAAAAATCACATGGATTAAACAAATTATAAAAATTAGTTGTGTATTAAATAAAATGCATTTAGTTCGGAAGAAACCTTGATGTATACCTGGTGAAATGGTAAATAGCTTGAAGGTGAAATCTCTTGTGTTAGTGTGCTGGATAGGATGATGAATGAAATAGATATGCGGATGTGTCAAAAAGCACGCGTGCTCTCGAAGGGGGTCCTACAATCTTCTTCACGCTTTATGTTTTCTCTTTCCCGTTGTTGCAGTAATAGAAATGATGTGCTTTCAGCTACCTCTACTGTGAACCTTTTAAGATTTGACATGTTTGATATGATAAGATTCCATGTTGCGTGTATACAGCTCTTTCGTCCTAGTGGACTTTGAGAACTCTTTTTACCTTATCAATTTAAACTGGAAAGAGAACTGCTTCTTTTAACCTTAAATGTCTAGCTACTATGTTGCATGCAAATACTACTTTGTTCTGATATATCAAGTCAATCCGGCAAAACCTTTTAGATTTCGATGGTACACAAACAGTGACCAAAATGCTCATACAGTGCTACCTATCATCGTACAACGTGGGTGTCCACTCTAACGAGCTTGTTTTTCTTCACGTTATGCAAGTTTCTTTTATGCATTGTTTAAACTAGCGTAACAGCACTGAAGTAAAATGAACAAATAAAAATAACGTGCGCGGATAGCTGATATCAGAAATTCTTGAGAGAATAAATGCTTTCATGATAATAATGTTATGGCTAATGGTCATTTATTAGTATGCATGCCATCATAAACACTAAGAAACATACTTAATCTATAGTTTTGTTGCGCTAATATTTTAAAACCTTTATATTTATGATGACTTAATTATGACTGTTCTGATTTTGGATTTTTGACGTGCATTTGTTAAATGCTATACTTTATCATTTTGATAAATAAAAGTTTCCTGCATTGTTTAAAATTAATTACTTCCAAAATATCTTTGAACCGAACTGAAAGTTTGCGTGTTCATCTATTCATGTCTAGGTTAATATTTGCACTATCCCCCAATTGCCAAACCGAAAAAATGTACAGAATTACATAAACTGATTCGAAAATTCAGGTGAAAAGCGCAGTTACAATACAATTAATAAGGAATGGGTGGTATGAACTATCTTGTACAGTTGCGTAGTATGATGACTTGTGCTTTGCGATTGTATTTCCTTTTTTGTTAGCAACTTCCTTCTTTTTATGTTCTCTTCCCATCTGCATCTGGCTGGATGCTGCGCACAAAAGGCCTCTTATTCTTCTTTTCTTGTTGATGATGCAAGGATCGATGTACTTGTGCACTTGAAAGATCTCTATTATTACACATTATATGCCAGTATAAAATACTTTTGAAATCTCATTCTGCTCTCCTTTTCCTTTTTATCATGATCCGCCCAGTTAATTGTTAGACGCAAGCCATAGCCACGCCACCAATTCACTTGCCCAATTTTCCAACCGCTCCTCTACGTAACAACAACTACATATTTTGCTTGATGATTGTTCATAATAGTGGATTGTGTAATGATAGGTTTTGATAGACGTTTTCTTCAACCCTTTTTTGATCCAATAACCAATTGAAAATAATCTCTTTAATTTTTTAACCTTTTTTATTTGTACACTATAAAGTGACTATGAAATTCGTCGGCACGTGCGACACCCTTCTATCGTCAGATAGTAGATATAACAAACTGTAAGACTATTATTGATGCTTCTTCTGACTATATTGACGACTATAAACATGGACTAGGCAAAATATTTTCACATTCTTTTGGAAACACACAAACATCAGAATTTGTAGTGTTTTAGAAAACAAGTGCAAAAAATGCTGTCGTTTCTCGTGTGGTTTTTTCTCTCGTTCTTTCCTTGTTTCAAAAACTTTATTTATGTACCGCGGTAGAAGAAAGGTTACGTGTTCATGGCACTAGTTTTTTTGAGTTTGTGTGCCAAGTTGTGTTTTTTGGTTCTTTTACAACTACAAAAAATGCATCTTTTTTGCCGGTGTAGTAGCTTTAGACTTTTTTACCACATGTAATTTGTCCATGGAGAATGTAGTGAGGAAGGTTACGTTAAAAAGAATGTTCTACTTTTCTAAGGTGTATATGAAAGATGCTAATAATAAAGCATGTAATATAGTCGGTAATGTTAATGGTTTTGCAATTTATAGTAGAATCGTAGGCATTTTGGGTAAACAAACATTTGTCTTCAATGTTTATTACGATTTTAGCAATTTTCTACTTAAACATTGTAATTCTTTGCTCGAATCAAAAATGTACTCGGTTTGTACAGTGTATCAAGCACAAGTGGAAAGTTTGACCTTTTCTTAAATTGGTGCCTGGAATCAACATAATGAACTTGTTACTATTACACGGCTGTCCGCTTTAGTCCGCTACGCAGCTTACTTGATATGTAAGAAGAGTCAGATATATTGCTTTTTTGTTTTTTCGGAAAATGAAACGGACGCCTGAAAATCAGTAAATCCTGTAGTCATTACTTCTATATCTAGACAAAGTGATGAATGTATTGGAATGAAAAATGTGGGACAAGTCTGCTGGGATTGAAAAAAGGATCATTTCACTTCATGATGACGGCATAAAATTCAATCCTTATGAAGTATTATTATTTAGAATGGGCCATGCAGGCAGGATCAGGAACATAATATTATAAAATGAAAGAAAGAAAAAATCCAAGGGCAAATCCGAGCCAATACGAAAAAACACAGTTTCGGAATCAATAAGAAACTGTGATGATGATGTTGATGATCGAAGCGTTGAGCAGGATCATCTTACACGGTTCCTTCTCTGCAATAAAGACCATATTGCCCAAATAATGATTTCCGGTCCAGATTCCACGCAGTGAAGACAGAGAGAGGGAATGAACGATGTACACAATATTATTATGCGTTGGCCTTTTGCTACTTGTACATTGATCAGATGTCTCTCCTGACACTTTTTTACATTCATTTAAAATAATTTTACAACATGAACTTTTATGTTCTCGAGATTTACATCTAAATACAAAACTTGCAAGTAATATACACACAAAGGCACTTATACTTGTAAAAAGTCATGTACAAAAAGGCGTTATGGGTATGGATTTAATGTACTTCTCAAAATTCAAATTGAATACACATTAGATAGACACGATTCAAGTATTATCCTCTTTTTCGTTCATCTCCTTATGCGTATCTGTTATATGGTTTGGAGATGTGATGTGTTGGTGGCAACAACTGGGGATTTTCTGGCTCCTTAGGTTAGGGATTTAAAGAGAGAAGTAATGGCCACATAGGGTGATGGTTGGTAGAAATCGGGATTGAGAGTGACCCTTAGGTCTCCATCCCACCATTCCTTTAAATGAATGCAATGTAATCTAAATCTAAGGGATCAAGTCATATAATAAGGCCCTTTTTTGATAGAATAAATGACTTTGAACACATTTTATGAAGGCTGGCTTATTCTTTCCCTTTTTACTTTATTAACAGATTTTTTTGGTAATAATCTTGGTTATATCAAATTTTGTTGTTTTTTGCGTGGGGGTCCCTTTTTCTTAAGAGCAGAGAAATGATTATGATACTGGTGTAGGGTTATGCAGTAGTTAAATATGTTTATATGATTCTCGTATTAAGTTTTAAAAGCAAAGTGGAAAAAAATTGTGATCCTTCGTCATTTCATTTTTATGCGTTTGCGTACATTTTTAATGTGCAAGACAGACACTCGGTCCAAAATAAAAGGTTCCTTCATTTTCCAGGCCCTTTTCTTGTGACTGGCCGGCACTCCTGTGAATTTCTTGGAATTTTTAGCCATATAAATTTTTTTCCGTGCATATGTGCTCATATAAAAAAGCTCGAATAACGACGGTTGCTCCTCCGCTCACCCTACACTTCATCCCTGTGAAAGAAACTGAGCCCAAGACAGTTTTACAAGCTTTCAGTCAAAGTGTACACTTTTATTGCCGCCCGCTCCTACCCTTGAAATATCTTTTTGGGATTGAGACTCTTGTTTGGTAGCATTAAGCACAAACTTTATACATATAATACTGAAGTATGAAGTAATAAAGTCAATTTATAATATGGCAGTAGGATATATGGTGGTGGCAAGTAATCGTTCATTAGCGAGAGGAAAGCGGAATGCGTGGTAGATTTATAAAATCCAACATTAAAATGTAAGTCAGTCTGACAAACAGGTCAAAAAACATTGAAAATGAATGTGAAATAAAAAATGCCATGATTATGAATGGTTATGAATAAAAATGTAGTTAAAACTTATTTTGTGTGTAGGTTTGTATATTAGAAAGTCAGTATCAGCAAAAGTAAATGAATGTCCCTTAAAAGATAGATTGTATTGCAGGTACAGAATCATCATAATCAACATGATTCTTGTTGATGAGTTCAAGTATAAAAGAGCCCGCTTCATCATATTATTCCGGAGTGTAATGTGCCTTGTTTTTAAATTACTACAAATGTGAACAATGGTTAAGGGCTCCCTTTCCCTTTAGTGGACTGTGGACTATGCAAACAGGAAAGGTTTATGTGATATTATGACCACTTACACGTACAGTTGTAGTAGGATTCGAAAATGAGAATGATGATGTTGTATTTTTGAGTAGGGTTTTTTATTCTTGTACATATTAAATCCTCAGAATTTCCATGTCATAACCCCTACCGAAATAATTATATCTTGCGAAGGAAAGATATGGCAGATATAGAATTTTTTATGAACATGTGCTTATCCTTACCCTTTCATATCGGTAAAAGAAAAACAATCTCGCGTATAATTTCCAAAATGCCAGGATATTGTGATTTATTCGAATGATTTTTAGAAGTATTTTTTATGGATTTTTACTAGTATTACTACCTAAATAGCATGTAGTAATGTGCTCATACCTTTGCATTACACAACATTAAATTTTATGAACTTTTTTCCTTCTTCAACTTTTTCTTAATGGCATATGAGAAGAAAGCCGGCCATCAAAGTAGCAATCTTTAAATCCACTCATAAATGCCAGAGTTGTTGTTAGTGTTGCTAGTTAAAACTAAAATTAACCCTGTTTACTTGAAAATCATAAAAATATATCTTTCCGTGGAAATTTTTTAATGTGCTTTGAATACTCGTTGCGTATTTGATACCATGATTATCATTTTTCTAATATATAGCGTTTCTTTTCCTAATAAGCATATATACATTTACTAGCTTCTTATAACATTATACCTTTATTAGGTAAAATATTATGTAATGTAGGTGGCATATCTATGAGAAAATGCTATGTTATAATAATATACTTATTGTTACTGTTTACTGGACAAGTACTAGCAACTTATGAAAGAAAAAATTTTCCAACTCCAACTCGGCACGTTTTTGTATTGTGTGATGGTGGCGATCAATAAAGGAGGGCTTGGCTCTTGGGCTGTTGAAAATGAAAAAAGGACATGTGATTACGTAACTTGGGCATTGTACTTTTTCAAAAGTGTACTACAACAACAGTGTAATATAAAAGTGATTACCAAACGGTAGGTTGTTGCTGTTGTCGGCTACTTACTTGATAATACGCTTGCTTGTGTGCGTTCACGGCCTGGCCTGACCTGCAATGTTGTTGATTTACTGTCAAAAAAAGAAGTGAACAAATTCATTGAGACACGCATCAACCTACGAAAGCATATAATAATGTATAATATCTTTACTTTGTAATGACAAATACCAACGGTATTTACTGATAGTCGTAGCATATGTTATTGAGTAGTTTCTTTTTCCATATAAAAATGAAGCTGATAACTTGCGTTGCTGCTGCTACCAGAAGAAAATGTGCTCATAATCAGTCTTTGGTAGATACACACGCAGCGTGAGATGTGCCAGCAATACAGCAAGATCTCTGAAAATGACGTTTCATCATCATCCGATTTTATAGGATTTCGTAGAAATCGTTAGCTTGAGATTTTTAAGACGTCATAATATATCCTTTGATGGTCAAAGTCTTTACCGATTTTCATAGAGCCAAATTCACCTTTCCGTGACAAGACTTAAAATGCGCACGATATGCTACCTCATGATTTGATTCGTTTTTATAGTTTATTTTGTTCTCTCTCAAATGGAGAAAAGGGAAGAAGAACAACAAGTCTTTGTGATAATTGACAGTCTGTGTACTCACTTCCGCTCCTTTCAGGCAATTGATCTCGCCATTTTCCTTTCCACGAATTGAGACAATACAAAAATTTATTCACATCTGGCTACTTTTATAAAATTGTTGTGCAAAAAAATCCTAACATTGTTCATTATTTTTGTACTAACTCTCTGTACTTTTAGAATCTGTTTGAAAGAATGTTCCAGGATTGGCGATATAAAAGATGAATGCAAATTCCATGGATGAATTTCCGATGAAAAACGCTTTTATTGAAATAATGAGAAAAACATTTACTTTTTATTTGCACAATACCAGCAATGTGGTGTGGTATAATAGTACCAACAGATAAATCATAGATATATTTTGAACATCATACACCTCTTTAAAAGTGTTTTATTAGCTTGCCTTCATGTTAGATTTCATGGTGTTCATATAAAGCGCCCGCATCCCGACAATCATTTATTGCTCACGTTAATCAAAGAATATTATGCCAAGAGTGCCCTCCTCCTTTGAGTAAGATTGGCTTTTTATTGTGATTAACAATGTACCGCCCCGGATGTGGGTGGGGTGCACAGTTTTGCATGCTCGTTTGTACCAAAAAGCTGGCTGATAGATGTAATATCAAACGAATGGGTTAATAAAAACCTGCCTATCTCACATTATTTTGCTCGCACTGTATTATGTACCTGTGTTTGCATTACGATTATTATGAATACTTGTACCCGTTGTTCCTTGAGTACATTATATATCACCGTACATAATAAAATGTTGATTTGATGGCAGGAATATCATAATGATAACTTATGATAATTTTCTATTACGATTGCAATGACAGTAAAATCCTCTATATTTGGTAAAGCTTGCACACAACTTTTTGGTTAGTCTCAAGCAGCTTTTTATTTCGTTTTACAACAGCACCGACTCCATACACAGTATTAGCTTGATCACGATATAATTTTTAGTTGGACCACATCATTTGTGTCCACTCTCTTGTAATGCTGCAGAGTAAATTGCGTCGATGGAAGAACATGTTTGATGATGAAGAGCGCATTACCACAACGGAATTTTTTGATAGGTTGATGAGGTTTCTGGTGGGCGAATAATAATACTAGTGCCAGGCATTCGTTTACTTTTAAAGCATAAAATGTCTTTATAGCTTTTGCTTCATGAGTGTATTCACAAGAACACTGATTTCTTTCTGTATTTGTTCGAATTTTCACCAACATTGCAATGTGATTTTTTGTATGTATTCCCATATTTAAATAAATCGTTTTATTCACCTGTCAACCTTTGACTGGGTAAATGACTCAATTCAAAATATTTTCAAATAAAGTTACCTGGAAGAGGAATAATAACATTTTAGAAAAAACTTGTACATTTTAAAGAACCAATACGGACACTGATGGGAAATATTTTGCTATGAACAATCAACATAAATCGAAATTATATGAGGATACACGCACAGAGAAAAAAGGATTGTAAAGAGCTACAATCATTTTCTCTGGGACTCTTTATTGCAGGAGAAGAGTTGAAATTTTTATGAGCTGAGATCACGCTGTGAACACACAGAGATGTAAAAAATGATGAAGAAGAATGTAAAAATATGTAAGGGACAGTAAGGTTTTATTGCGTCATCATGTGACATCAGGGCACAATACTTTTACTTAGTATCAGCATTCCTAATAATAAGAAAGAGAAAAATATAGAATAACTTTTTTTGCTGATGTTATGTACATTTTTCCTTATCCCTTGTTTTTTTAGTTTGCGGGTGGACACAAGCAATAAGCATTGAAATTTCAATTTGGACATTATATGTGCTTTATTATGTTCTCTGGAACTTTTTTGTCTCTGGTTTCACTTTGAGAACAATGAGCGTGTATTAAAGAACAGAATATATGAAATATTGTTCTAGGCTTTGATACTTCTATAAACATTTAACATTTTAGCAATAAAAAGTAAACAAATTTAGACTTTGAGATTTAAAAAGCACACTCATTTTTGAAAAATGCGAAAGAAAATACACATAAGAAAAATTTCACAAGTAAATTTATATAATCTAAATCATAGATTCACTTAAATTTTTAGATCTTTACTTTTTACATGTAAACATAATTATACAGAGACGAAATAACATTTTACAATTCTTCAAAACAGCAAGTTTTGAGAAAGTAATCATAGGTATTATTAATTTTTTGATTCATGTTATCTTGTAAGAGAAGTAAAAACAGTGCGAATGATACTCATAAAATGGATATGTGTGCATCGAGGCATGATATCTTCAAGATACAAGCAATCAAATGTAAGCCTGTCCGATTATCTTTTTTTCTCTTTGTGAGAACCTGAGGAAAATAATACATGAGTAAAGAGGAATAAAATCTGACGCAATGCAAAAGAAACGAAAAGGATATAGAGAGAAAAGCGATAAAATGTAAAATACATCCATCCAACTAATAATAATAATCGTAATAATAATCATGCCTCCACACACAAGAAATGAAATGCATTAGCATCAACATTTTTTCTTTATATCTGTCCATGTTGCTTGTTTAAACCTTATAAAACAGACATATAAACACAGCAAGCCGTACGTGGACCGATTCGTCGAAGAAGAAAAAAAACCGATTATGAACATGCATATGTAACAAGAACATAATGAAGAAGAAAAGCATGAAATGAGCCTAAGAATTAACGAAAAGTGAGGTAACATTCATTTTAATGTGATTTTTTATCATCCTTGTTATAAAGAAGACAATGGCGGAGAAAACATATCTTTCTTATTTTCTGTGAATTAGTTAGTGTTGTAGTGATAGTGGTGGATGTAGAATAATATAGGTCATAAATTAGGGTGGGTTTCATTGCGATGCGATGCGGGGCCATGCTATAAATCAAGGATTGCCATTCTTATTTTCCCCTGATGTCGGACCAGTGAAGCTACTTCAATAGCTCCATTTGCATACATGCATTCTATTGTAATTTTGATGGCTGGCCGGCCATTGAAATGAAATTCTCTTCTCTGTTCTCTTTTTCCATCTCTTTCTTACAAGCAGGCGAGGATCGCTTAACAAAGTAAAAAGCTTGTTTTCTGAAAGATGAATCTTCTTTTTTTCTGATAAGAAAAGTAATAATAAAATATAATTCGATCTGGGACTATTGAAGTGTTTTAAAAATTAAAATACAATGCAATGTCTGCTATTAATGTGCTAGATTGATATTATGAAGACTTTTATACTAACTGGTCAAGCCATTGTGAAACTTCTTTTATTGTAACGTCGGTGGAATGTATAAACAAAAGCATGTCTAATAAATAGCTTGCAAATTTTTAAATATTTTATGGGATAATGGAACAAGATTTGCGTAAAGGGGGTTTGGTTTTTATGAGGAGAAACTGAGAAAAACAGAAGAGGGTCTTATTTTCCTAAACAATAAAATCTGGATTGTTGAATGTTAACGTTTACAAATGTCCACAAAAAAATTGAAGTTTTTTTGTATCTTCTCTGATGATTGTATATAAAGAAATAAGAAAACATGGGCGGATATATAAAAAGATCTACTTTCATCTATAGATTCGTGTAATATATGTATTCATAAAACAATAATAAACCATAATGAGAAGTTGCATGCTTTCGACCCAACTCAGGGAAATGAAAAGCATGAATAGTTTTTCGTGGTTGAAGGAAATGCCATTAAAATTACGGATTTTCCAAATGTTTTTCACTTGGCCCAGCTTTATTATTTTTTGGTGCTCTCTATCAACGTGATTGATTCCATTCCATGTGTTCCCTAATGACAATTTTTTCGTCGTTTCATCTTAATCTGAAACTGAAGAAGTTTAAGGGTAAACAAGATTGTCTGTAGGGGAGAAGGGAAAAGATCTTAATTTTAAAGTCAATGAAATGGGACGAAAACAGAAGCAAAAACCAGGGAGGAAGGAGTTTCTCCTTTTACCATTTTTTGGAAAAGGAAAAATAAGGCGACGGGGGAGGATAGACGATATACCTATAACAAACTTATATAAAAGCCTGTCACGGCTAAGATGATGATGAAGTCAATAAAGAAACGAAAGAGAAGTGAAAAATATACGTACTTTCGTATAGGTACATGAGAAAGATTGCATATTATCTACACTTTACACAGAATGACAAGATGAAAACAAAATGTGGAGCGGTTGACTGCAAAAGGATTACTTTTGCTCTAGTTAAGATACCCAGGCTATTATACACTGCCACAATCAAAGGAGGTTGGGGTGCTCAATATTAACTTTAGAAAAAATTATACATTAAGGAAGAGTTTAAGATTTTTTTCCAGGAGTATGGAAGACGCTGAAACGCACGCAAATACTATACAGTTTCATTTGTACATTTCTCCTTCATTTCCTTCCTCTTTAAACTATAAATATCTATAGTACTTGCTCATATTGGAAGTACTATTTATTTCGTAACACGATAGATAAATGGTAATGGCAAGACAGAGGCAGACTGCCTGGCATTAAGTTGGGTTATGTTGTCGAGGACAGGACAAGAAATGAAAATAATGTTTTTTTGTGCGCATTACATTCAACTAGTTCACGATTTTACAAACCCTTTCTTTTCCACCTTATCCATGTTTTCTACATTTTTAAAGCTTTCTTTGCGTTACTGCTCTGTCTTGTCACATTGTAAGGAAGGAGATCGGAAGAAGCGATAAAAATTGAATGTATTCTCTATATTCTTCATGATGTAATGGGTATTATAAGTAACTTTCAACTATACTGGTCTGGGTCGTATCAGAAGAAGATACTAGATTTAGAATAAGACACAGATGGACGTATGTAGTATGCGAATCTTATAAGTTATAAGTAAATAAAACGAAATGTAAAATGGGCCTTCTTCTTGTAATTTAATTTTTACCCTTCTTTGATAGCAAGATGTAAAAATATGTCATTACTTTTATTTTTATTTTTTACATTTAATATGAGTGCTAGACGCACTCCGTACGCGTGTATATACACATTTTTACACATGTTTCGGAAATTGACTTTGGGGGAAAAACTCTGGAGGCTTTCGACCCAAAAATTGTGTTTCCGGTCCAGATGCAGAGATCATTCCGTAGAAATAAGTTAAATAACTGGCAAGAAAAGATTCGTTTATGTATTTGCGGACCCTGGTCCTTTTTTGCTTTCAATATGTTTCATATCGATGCGTCCTAATCTACAAAATCTCTTTCGTTGAGTCTTGGGAGAACCAACATCATGAATTTTGTTTATACTTGTTTTAATGATAAAACAACGATTTAGTTCAGGAAAATGAGATGCCATATCTATTTTGGAAGGATAATGTTAATATGAGACGGATACGATTCCAAGAAATTTTTTTTGTGTGAACGGGATTTTAAATAAAATACATTTTATATTACGAAGATAGAAAAAGTCATTTCCATTTGTGCGTTTACCAAAGTCACCGATCCATGTCAGAAAAATATGTTGTTGAATGGAATGCTAGCTGCTGCTATATATATTTTCATTTCGACCTTTTTTGGTAAATGTAGATTATACAATTCTGTGGATCTGTAATGAAAGAAGAGTGTATGATATGTGAGCAGGCAATCATATAGGTTCAAACATCCCAATTGAATGCATCAAGTAAATCACCGTCATTAATGAGGCTGTTCAGTTTTACTTTTTTCTAAATTTGTTGAAAGAATGGACCAACTGCTTCAAACACGATGACGGATTTCTGCACTCTAAATGACTTGGGAAATAAATGAGTATATTTATCCATTTTGGTAATGAGTATAAGATGCAGAAAACCAAATATTCAGGATCTTGGACCCAATGTGATCATGTATCATTGATACGTTTGCATTGATGTCATTATTAAAATTCTTCAGTGATTTTGGCTTATATTATCTGAAAGATATTCCCATACAAGAAGTTAGTTTTTATGTGACTAGCGTCATCAGAAAAGTAAATCTAAAATCTCTTAATTGGGCAAGATTATATGCATAAGGCACGCTATAGTTTGATATTATCTTGATAAATAAAAATATTCCGGCATTTATGGCTGTTGTGAAAGAGCAACAAATAAATGAGCACGCATGCGTGTATTCTTTCCTCTAATAATAATGTTTTGATTAACAATCAATCAGTAAACAGCTATATTAGGTACCTCTTATATATCTCTTTAGAAAGAAGGAAGTATAATTTATGATTAAGTGATTTTCAATTTGTTCATACTGTGTAATATAGCGCTGATCAACATGATCCCAAGATTCTCAATGAGATGATTAAGTGGGGCCAGTAGACAGTGAACCCAATAAAATGATGTTTCTTCTGATAGAGGATGGACAGAGAGATAAAATATTGAACACGAACCACACGAATAGCAGCCGGCTTGCTTGTGATTCCATGTCTTTGCGAGCAAGCAGGCTAATAAAAAAGGATTTAGATGTGCTTATGTGGTGCATACAAAGGTGAAAAGTTGAGTGAAATTGAAATAACAGCGGATTTTAATAATAAGCTTGCAGTCTTTATCGTAAACACATATATGAATACTGAATACCCTCGAGCGTGTAATAATCACGAAAATGATCATCTTATAATGAAATCTATATAAAAATGCATTATGGTTTGGTTTAGCATTTATTCAATAACTGCAGCACAAACTATATCAAATCGTAACTGAATTTCTTTCCTTTTTGAGCTGCACTTGTTGCTGGTCATAAAAATTGATAGAAAGCCAATTGTAGGTGTATCGTGTTAAAAGGCTTGTATTTTTTTGCATTGCCTCCGCATGCCTTTTTTACAATCTTTTGTAATGCAACCGCCGTGATTTTAATACTGTAATAAAATTGGGAAATTGAATCGTGCATCCCGACTCTCCAACAAAATGTTTTAAGCGTATAATCAAAAGCAACGAGCTTTATTAAATAATCAATCTTGCGTTTACCACGTGCAATAAAAAAATACAATATTTTATACAAATTGATGTGCATATTATAGTTAAGGGACACCGCTATGAGTTGCAAGGTCATACGATAATCATGCCAGATCGCTTATTTTATGATTTATCAAAAATGTTTCTAAATGCATTTACGTTTTTATAATGAGTCCATTACACATGCTCTATAAATTTATTATGTCAATTTTCACAGGCACGCCAATCAACCGGTTACCAATCATGGCAAAGCAGGTGCTGGACCTGTATGAATTGTACAATCTGGTCATTGCCCGTGGCGGTCTTGTCGATGTTATTAATAAGAAGCTGTGGCAGGAGATCATCAAAGGGCTTCGTCTACCATCCTCAATCACATCGGCAGCATTTACTCTTCGTACCCAGTAAGTTTATCAGTTTTTGATCTTGATGATATTTTGTTGACGTTTCTCAAACTATATCCTATACTTTTAAAACTATTTTTTCTCCATTGAACAACTTTTTATATTCAAGTAAAGTAGTATTGTTTCACTTCCCTGTTTACATACACTCTTGTTAGTATATAACTTCCAGTTTTAAAAGCAGTATATACATAAGCTGTGTGTGCTTCTTTAATAGATGGTAAAACATGTTATGATTACCATATGCGAGCTGTCTTGTAGTCGATGGTTATCTGTCACTTTTCTTCTCTTTTAAAGTAGAAAAGGGGCAATCAAACCTGCGTAGCAGTTCAGTTAGGATAATGGAAGAGGGATGCAGGCGAAGAAAGAATCTGCTTGATAAAAAACGAGACACGCGTCATTGTCACCAGTCATTACAGCATTACGTGTTGGTGACATGCCATGCG
>JAQFYG010001698.1:0-17678 GCA_034694325.1 Entomobrya corticalis | reverse complement strand
CCATTGTACTTTTGGCTTGTCTCGTCAGCTCACCAAAATTTGAACTATTTATTTTGATTTTTTCAAAAGTCGCAAGAAAACACAAAGTACATAATTATTATTGAAGAGACGGCATTTATTTGCACTTTTGACTGATTATTATGAACCAGTGTGATATATAGTGTGGTAAGGTATGCAATTTGGTTTGTTTTTTGTCCACAAATACAGATTACTTTTTAGTTTTACACACATTAACTTACAATACAATACCATATTAACAAAAAAAACGAGAGACGAATAAAGCGAAAAAAAACTCGCCTCGCCAAAATGGGTGTTTAATGGCATAAAGGCCTGTATTCAAAACAGGTTGAACAGTCATTTCTTATCACCTTTAGATCAAAACTGTAGATTTCATTCTGCTTCTCATGCGCTCACTTATACTGTTGTTGTGTTCTCTCTTTATTTCGTCCCGGCTTCATTTCATGTCGCTCGAAAGAAAACAGCAAGAAGTGTAACATTTTATGGAATTGCTTGTTATAGCTTACCGATAAAATATAAAGCTATTGTGTATCGCTCTACTGCGATAGCATATTTTACCCTTTACATAATGCTATTTATTACCTACATAATATTGTAAATGCATTATACAACGACTCAGAAGGAGACGGATAAGCAAAGGATGACAGAAAGGAGAAAAGTTTGATGAAGGAAAATGAATGGCAATAAGCTATAATGGTAAGCATGCAACATGGTATTGGTCTATGATTGCGTAGTTGAGTAAAGTTTGTTTTTGTGCTGGTGGTGTTGCTTATAAGAGCGTTAAAATATAGATTATGTACTTGGTTATCAAACTAATACTTTTGAATATATTTGGCTATTATTCGTCATCTAGATAAACGATAAGGAGAAAAAGCTTTTCCATTAATTTTCTGTAATCATATGGATAACGATCTATCTCCCTCAGTTCTCTTATCGCCTTTGATCAGACAGACAATTAAAAAAACCTCGTCGTAAATGCTGCTGCTTGCTACTATGTATACGTACTACCTACCGCCATCCTACAATCCTACTAGCGCACGATATGATATACGAAGTCGACATATAGAAAGGACTGGACTGTATTCGTTTTGTTGTGTGAATCGAAAAGCATCGCGCATTTTGCACGTAACGTAACGAGCGTAAATAAAGAAACGAAGTACAGGACAAAAACAGGCATATTCCTCATACAATATTTTGTATTTACTGATGTAGAATCGCTATCGCACAAACTCATCTAAAACTTCTATCCCATTAAGGCATATCATAAGAGTAAAGATAGGGTAACTAAAAAGAGAATAATATGAGAAAAACTTGACTTTATATAACATTTATGTTGAGCACTATACTGGGTGCGGCAGCAGTCCATCATCGATTTACACGATTTTAGTCATTTGAATGGGTACCAAAAAAAGTTTAAAAGTTAAAAAAACAGTGAATTGTAAAAGTTGAATTCATTTATATCATATTATCAGATGCGCTGTTATTGTGTTATTTACTAATTTAAAACTTGCATAATGAAGTATTTAACGCTGTTCAAAGGAGCGATGCAAGAATAAAGTTTTTTCATCACGACCGACCCACAGCGACGATAAGAGAGAAACCAGTTGCATAACAAGACAGCTATTAATTAGACTCTCATTCTTACACCAACCTAGACAAGGAAAAATATGTGATACAGCAAGAAAAACAAAGAGAGTTGGCTTATGAAAGGATGCTTTTGGTGTGTTTGTGGGAGAATTCTGAAGAGAGAAAAAATATGACTTACAAAAAGATGTACCGAGAAGGAGCTGAAGCTCATAATTCAACTCTGCAAGAGCAGCCATCTTCCTCTCGGCAAGTCTATTCAAATACATTTCACCTGCACTTTCAATAACGGCAGCTACCACTTCAGGAGGAATTTGTTGGAACATGTTGCAAAGATAATTTGCTTCTTGTTGTTTTGATGATGATGATGTCGGTAGTATGAGTGCTAGCACGTGAGTTTATGAATGCTTGCAATGGTATACTAACATATACACATACATCCGTAAATACAATATATGACACATGCATTATTATTATGATGATGACTACTGACAAGGAAATGAAGTTATTGCGCTTGCTTGTCTATAACAGCAATGATGAATATTAAAACTTTCAGAGCAATACTGCTATTTACTTATTACTATCTTTGGAACACTCTTACAATTAGTACATTTCCACTGACATTGACACGTTTTTCCGTTTCGGAGTGAGCAAACATGAGAAACAACACGTTCCTTCCTGAGTAGACACATTTAACTACAATTTTTAATTTAACTTGTCTAAGAAGCTAGTTTCCAGGATCTTACAAAGATTTCACCACTCCTATCTTCTTTCCGTAAAAGAATCGGAAACAGAAATTTTTACTGTTTCTCGAGAAAAACGGGCAAGCGGGAAGAAAAAAAATCATAAGCACGAATATGCACGTGTTTCAAAGGTAACTTCCGTGAACAGGGAGAGAGAGAGATAACACTCCCGTAATTAAAAATTCTTATTGTTTTGTTTTAAATGTCAGTATCGTGACTACAATCGCACCATCTGACAGCCCGTTTCATGTCTTTTCCCGCAACGTATAAAACTACTTTTAAGACAATAGCACCACCTCGAAAACTAGCGATATTATATTTTATAGTGATGTCATGTGTCACAGTGCTTGATTATCTAACTTTTGCAGTCGTCTTGTTGCGATGAGGTGAAAATGAAAATAAAATTAGCAAATTCACATTTTCTCTCAAAATATGTTTCATTATTTCTTATTTCTTCCTAAACAAATATTGTTTTCTATTAGAACAATATATTATATAAGTATCTTGATAGTGCAAGGTAGCACGTTAAATGTCACCGGTATAACACGTCAATATATTATATGCACACAACACAACAAGTTTCACTCTTCTTAAAAGGTATATGACGTCGTTCACACCAGCCTGGTCTTACTGACAATGACAGTAGTAATCAGATTGTTCATTTTATTTTGATGCTGAGTGAATGCACGCACGACGTTAGAAACAATGCAAGTTGTGATGCACTACTGAACCAAAAGAGCTCCTCTGCCACTGACTTTTCTCTTCTTCCTAAAACTTTGTTTCATTTGTACTGTTTGACCGTGAATCAGAGACTGCTGCATATGAGCCAGCTCCGGACTCTTCTACCCTATTGCTATCCTTTTTTTTCAGAGGAACAACCTTATCATCCCTAAATACAAAAGTAAGAGGGTTGAGCAAAGCAACAAAAAATGCTACATGGTTTGTTATAGAGTTTCAGTACAGTGAGGAGGAGATGGTTGGTTTGCCACTACTGAACTACTCTGCTCATAAGTGAACGCGGAAAAGGGAAACTAGCAAGAAGGTATAAGATAAGGCATACTGCATACTATACTGAATACTGTGGTTGTAAGCCAACAAAATTATATACGCACATAACATATTATTACGAACATGAAGAGGAGAAGCGTACCTATTTATATTGTCATTCATATATGCATGCAGACTACGGAAGATGTATGCAATCTGAAATATTGAATGAATAATATAGTACACTTTCAAACGTCAAAACAAACGCATTTTTGTTTCGTGCTTTCATTGATCTACATCATATCATACAATATAAGGAATACCCACGTGGAGAGTATACTAGCATGCATGCTAATCGTAGACTGAAGCACGCTGAAGAGCAAACTTATTTTGTGAATCACATTTGAGAGCAGCGCGGTGCAATATGGTTGTATAATTTGCACAATTATGCTAATAAAATGATTTTGTGAGAAAGACATGTTTAGTCAGTGCGACATTGACATTTGATTAATACGATTTCGCAGACGATGAATTAATTTTTAAAGGCTCCTTTCCTCTTTTCCTTTGAAATAATGTTTGTTCGAGGTGGAGAATAACTTAAAATTACAAATTACAACATATTACACGTAGTCGTTACATCATGACCTTGGTAAAAATCTTGACAGTATCTCCATAAAATCTGTGAGAAAATCAAGAGTGATAGACCGTCATATAACAAATAATGTGAATACTTGGAAAGGTTACTCTTTCTTGCGTTGCAATGAAGAAAAAATGATAATATATTTGGTGTTTTAAAGGTAATAATGTGCAATGCCATATTTGCTAACGTCATTTCAGAATTCTTAAAACAGCTTAAAACATACGATACGAACAGCTGCATCATGATCAGCATTTATTTCTTATCAATGAAACAAATCTTTCCTCAATTTAACCAAAACATTGAGAATTCACATGGAAGTTTTCCAGATTTTTGAGAATGATTTTTTTTACAAACATCCTCTTTGATTTACAAGATAGAATGCTCGGTTTCATAGTAGGCTAGACTTTGGTTTAGCTGCGCTTCGAAAGATGATCAAAAGCTTATATTTTATAAAATTTTCTTAAAAGTAAATTAAGCATAAAAGCAAGCAGCAAGTTTGGAATTAGGTATGTTAATTTTTGCAATGATACGCTCTATAGTCTGCTAGACGATAATCATGAAAAATTACTTTGGTAGAATGGCGGCAGAGGCAAACTAGCATTCAGATTGCTATTATTGTCTAATTAATTACCCGTCAGAAGCACAACTATGCAATCAACAAATCTGTCTCATTCGTTATGCTTAGCATAATCTCTACTTAATAAACTTGCTCGTCGATTACATACTGCCTATTATACCGTGAGAACACTACTGTCTATTTATGCAGTATGCACTTGAGCTTCAGAGCAGATAACAATTAATGAGGAATTCTCACAGATTAGATGCATATTATCATTTTTTCAATGGTTTTACCTAGATGTACCATGTACATCTAGTCAAAATAAAAACTATACAACATTTTTCTTGTATAAACTTATGTAGCTGTAATCGTCTTCGTCACATCTTATTTGTAATATCTTCTGACTGACAATGAATGGTTGAGTACATCTGAGTTGTGTTTTGAGTTAGATTGACTATCTTGTGGCCTTGATTAAATTCAAGCATATTGGGTACTTCTTTTATGCTGTTTCTCCAATAATATTGATGATAAAACTATACAGTAAGAAATGTGGAAAAAGAAGATAAGAAAGAAGACTTACAGTGAGGAAGATGAAGAAATGGTGTTTGTTTTTTCTTCAGCAAAACGCCAAGTCTTCTTGCAAGAAGTTTAGAAATTATCATGTGAAAAAGTTTAGATCCAAATTGTACTTTTGATGCACTTCAATGATAAATATGAAATAGTGTGTAGTGATTATGACAAGGGTACTATTTTATGGAATTCACATAATGATATCTTTATCTGGGAATAGTTTTTAAATTTGATTTGGCTGTAGGAACTCTCTAGGAGGAAGATGACGCTTTTATGGACAGGAAACAAGGACTAATTTGCTATTTGGAAGAATTGAGTTGCAATGAAGCCATCAGTTTAAATAATAAAACTTAATATACGTGACGCTGTCTATAAATGGAAATCCTTGAATAACAAAATTAAAAAGTTTAGGGGAATTATAGGCCATGATAACACAGAGATGGCATTTAAATTGACTGACATTTATATTTATATCATTTTTGCGAACATGCACTGCAATATAAAATAAAGTATGGAATTTGCCAATTCTGTTTTTGTATTCTTTAGGCATCCCAAATTCAGTTTATCTAACAAACAAGTAATTTTATCCAGCAATTACATTACAAAGGCATTGAAATTGGAAATCCTAATTGCTTTTTTACAACCAAATTGCACATAAATTGCAATCATACATAATAGACATGTTACTTGAAAACGAAATATTTTGTTCCGATTTTTGATATCGTGGACTGAAGGAACTTCCCATTTCGATATACCATATATAAAATAAAATTTGTTATTACATATATTTTTGGGATTTTTTGTCATTAAAATTATTGTTTAAAAGTAGGGAATAGTGAATATGGAGATGTATTTTTCATATGCCAGTTGATTATGTTGTAAGTAAATGACAAGCAAATAAGTATGTAGAGTCAAGACAGTCAAGAGTGGAGAAACTTTGGTTGAGCCATAACAAAAAACAGGAAACTTTTCTTAAATATCATCATTATAAACTCACCACCAATACTTTATTCAAAACATAACGCCATTTCATAACTAAAGGTCTGTATGTAATCGTGCTATCAGATTTTTAGTTCAAATATACAGTTTAAAAGTCAAAACATGATTCAATTCCAGTGCTCATCAAATTGGGGAGGAGCGCATGTTGTCAGTCAGTTCGATCAAATCAATAATAATCTCCATCTAATACCAGCCAAAGCAACGGTGAGCATATAATATTTTAATAAAGCAGCAATAATAGCCTTCAAGAATCCAAAACTGTATGCATCACATATATACTTATAACTTTACTTATATGTCTTTACTAATGTCGTTTGCTTTTATATTTTGAGGAAGACCGATAGACACATAATAATATAATTTCATATTCACAAATGTATGCATTTTAAAGATCTTTACATGATAAGCTAGAATCAGGAGCCAGAGCAATCAACCCCGAAAGCTACTGTCAGTTTTACATTATACTTTAACCCCTTTGCAGACCACTACATATGTACAATTCTTTTATTTCACAGTATTAAGTATAGGTGTATGTATCTAAATGTAAAACGAAGTGAACCGCGTTGAAAATATCGACCCTAAACTCGGCCTGTCTATTAAATATTTCAATTGATAGCGACGTATTGTATACCAAATATATCGGAATTGATTGGATTTTATGTTTTAAACAAATATATCAACAGTTCATTTGTTTTGCTTCAAACACAAATAAAACAAAATATATTTTATAAAAATCATAAGATTGGCTGTATATTGTTTAAACGATGATTTATTATTCATGAGAATTAGTATATATATGCATTGAGGTTCAGTTAGGCTACACTTTATATGCTTTCGAATCAATTTTTTCTTTGCATGTGTACATAGTCGTGCTCATGATCAATGTAGAGTGGATGATCTCGTAGAATTGATTGATCATTGATAACATCTCTCAATGCTAGGAGCCCAGGATTAATCAAAGATAATGGAATTTGTTAGCCAAAATAAAATATAACAATAAAAAGCAAATTTACATATGGATAAAAACCCATTGTGTATTTATATCATCCTTGTACAGAATTTTATAAACTATTATTGCTTCTATATTAGTGCTGGTATTATTTATAAAAACATGATTTCTCTGTTGTTCATTTAATTAAATTGATGATTATTTCCTTATGTAAACCAAATAAAATAAATTGTTTGTTATTTTAATTCAATTTTATTGATCTAAATATAAAACGAGGACATATTTATGTTTTTTCCCCGGAAGACAGTATTTTCAAAGTAATACGTATGTAGTTTCTGAAAAACTCTTTTAATTTGCTGTTATTGTGACTTTAGAAAAACACAAAACAGCAATATTAATCTAACATGCAGGGCATCAATTTTTATCTCTTTAAAAGCACCAACATTTTTCAAGTAGATGAATAATATATTGTACTGTTTAAAGACTAAAACAAACATGGGGCGGTTCTCAGAAAATAAAATAGATAAAATGAGATACACAGATAAACAGAGTTAGGCTAACGCGAAGAAGGGAAGACAAAAGTGAGCAATATAAATAAAAAATAAGAATGATCTTTGTCCGTTTAAGATTGATATGAAGATGATGATCATTGCTGTGTGTGTTGTTGTTGATGATAATGATGAAGGTGATTACAATGACGACTGTGAAGTTGATGATGATGAAGAAGATGACCGCATCTATGAAATGAAACAGGCAAGAAGCATTCAACAAGATTTACACCATGCATGGCACTCCGCAGGAGATAAGGCATCTATCCTGAATAAACGGACTTGTTGCATTACTCTGCAATGTAAGCAAACGACAGACAAGCACAAAAAAAACTTTTTAAACTTTGATGAACGCTTTTTGTGTCTTGCCATCACATTGTTGCTGTACATTTACATGAAGAATAAAAGTCAAGATCTTTATCGACAATGGGCGTCTCATCATCCCCATCATCATCATGATCAGCACATCAGCCCAAAATGAGTTCCTCTGAATCACATCACGTCTTCTTCTTCTTGCTCCCAAGTGCTTGTATCAAGAGTATAATAATTATAGGGATATATATAGGTACTTGCATATTGAATATCTTTCTTCCTTCCCATTTCTAAATTGCGTTTTGTAAAACTTATTGTTGTAGAATATTTTAACAATACAGAGACTGTCCATGCCCCTTTCAGAAAATACAACGACGATATGTGCGGTAGTGTTGGTCTGTATATATTTACATATATGACAACTTTTTCCCTTTTTATTAACTCTTTATTGTGTTAAATAGTGCAATAAATCTTAATAATTTAACCGTTATTTTTAAGTAATGAGCCATTTTATAAAATAAATGCCTTTACTTTAATCGAAAATTCATCCTGATCAATCAGGGTGTAAGTACAGTAGTATGAAGAAACTTTCTCCATGTATGCTATGTAGTAGAGACAGAGTATCAACCTAGTATTTTCACACAATTTTCATCAAACATCCGCCTTAAAATATCTTAAAATGAATCAAGAATGTCTATTAATTAATAAATATGCGTCGATCAAACATTATCATTCGAGTGATTGACATGTCCGTCTTGTTTTTGAAATGTGAAATGACAGGCATAGATATTGCGGAATACAGAAATCTAGAATTTGGAAGGCAAATCCTAAGAATTTGGAAAAAGTGTTTCTTCGTATAAATATCTTTTAGAATAATGATAAGAATAAAAAGCGTTTATTTGTAATTTCAATCATTGTCATATCAGATTCAACGTAGTAAAGTAAAATCCATATAGCCTATTGGAGAATAGAATAGGTAAGGAACAAAGGTTATAAATAAATACAATAAAATAAACAGTGGCGATTTTCACAGCCCATACAAAATATAAATTTATCAAATTATACTCGGTCTGATCAAAAACATGCTTTTGAAAGTGTTTTATGACAGCCCATCTGATGAGTAAATCATACTTGCGCTCAGGTAATTGTAACGCTTTTTAATATATGCTCAGAATTAACAGTAAACTCTGTCATTTAATGATGAATTTGATTAAACTAGAGATCATGGATGGCATTATGCATATTAGAAAAATAATGAAACTCCTGGTTTTCTGTGTGTAGAGTGTAGAGTTAGATTCATTATATCTTATTTATATTACCTCATTTGTGTCGTTATTTCTAAAACAAAAGCAATTTAGATCATAACTTTATTATGAGATCTGGACTTCCTCTTTCTTCCTTTATTTAAAATGTATGAGCGTGTTAGAACTTTTACCTTCAAGCTTTATTTCATCATCATTACATTACCATTTCTCTCTTTTCCCCTATTTCATACTTTATCAGGTACTATTACACATAGAAAAAGTAAAATAAAATAAATGGTATAAAAATGCTTTTATGACAAAGTAGACTAGAAATAAAACTGTTGTCAAAAGTCATTCCTTTTGAAATAAAGATAACGAACTGAATAATAAGCGCGTAAATAACTCTTTCAGCAAATCATGAAGGCTAAACGTTAGTTTTGTAAAACTCAAGCCGTATTTATAATGTCCGCGAAAGCACAAAAAATTTATATTTTTTAAACATCAATATATTTTTTGCACATAATACAATATACGGCAACGGCAGGTGAGCATAAAATTCAAGCTGAAATTAGGAGAAAATGGAGAAAGTAACAACGTTTACACAGTTTCACTTCGCACTTTAAACGTGCATATCTTACTTCCTTGCTTATACTTGTGTACTGTTTTAGATGGCATATCAAGACTGCAGGCGGTCACTTTTCTAGTGCTTGGTGGACAGGAGAAGTTCAGTGAGAAAATGAACTATGTATTTTCCCCGTTATCAAGTCAATCCTAAAGTACTCATCAAGCATATTATATAGAATCAAACGAGCAGAAGGGGAAATGTAAAAAGAAAATGCTTATCCTTTAGGGCGCTACAGTTAACAATATGTAAATTACGTACAGGCTTTATGGAGAAAATAAAAAATGTATATGTATGTTTATATTATATGGATAAACGATGGTATATAGCTACTGAGAAAGCAGGTAATAAGTATAACGATACTTATTATGACCATAAACCCAAATAAATAAACAGATTGTGAATTTGATATCCTTAAGTCGATGAAAGCACGCAATCTACAGCTCCCGTTATAAAATTCATGATAACCAAGATCGACAACGAAACTTTGTATAATGTTGTTGTATACTTAAGACTAACAATAAGGAAGTTTTTTTTCTTTTACTTGATATTTTTCAAGGCTTGCGTTTTATACTTGTTCCTTCATCAAAATTGTAAATTTTTATCGCTACCCGTTGTGTTAGGTTGGTTTTCTTGATACTTAATCGTATTTACGACGTAGGAGAAAGAAAAGAAAATTGTTCATGGTTTTGGCAGTATCGCATATCAATATTGAATTATTTTCAATGGATCATTAAGATAATTGTTATCATTACGGGTGTCGGTTAAGTGCAAAATTGTATATTATGCAAATTTAAGAAGGAAAATACTGCCTATTTATGGTTTTAACATAACCGTTTTTTGAAGTTGAGGTTTTCTTTAAATGACATGTTTGTAGATATAAGTCTGATAGTCTAGATATCCAACACTATATAAGTAACATTTTTTGTATGGTAAATGGATTAACTCTAAGCAATAAGCTGCTAAGGAGTAACACATTTAAAAAATAAAAAACATGAAATTCCATATTGACTATGCTGATACTTCTTCAACTAGATTAATTTTGCTTGCTTAGTTGTTGGATGTCTTAGGGTAATGGTTATTTTTATTATTACGTTTATATTTGTTTGACAAGACATGTCCGAAGAAGCAAGTATCAATATCAGTCGAGTTTCTTGGCTCATGGCAGGTTGGTGACATTCAAATGCGCTAAACGAAGAAGATACGATCGGGCCAACAATTGGAAGCTGATGTGGATAAAGCCATTTTTGTTTTTATTTCTTTCAGTTTACTTTTTTTCTTACATGTCGAAGTGCTCCTTTCAATGTTAAAAGTTAAAAGGAACTTATACGTCATTGAATCTTTACTTTTAATCGATTAATAATACTGTTTTCAAGACTATTATTTCTCTTCATTAATAATCTACTGGACTGGAACTGGAACATGTAAACTGTGTTTACAAATCAAAATACTCTCAAACTAAAACAATGGGTAAATCTGAACACATCTGACAAAATGATTTGCCACGAACTTTATTCATTGAAAAAGAAGAATGACAATCGATCATCATGAAGATCATGTTGATTATAAACAATTAACTGTATCATTATTTACCCCTTAAAGGATGTTGTCAAAGTCAAGTTAAAATTATTTTTAGGTTCTTGATAAAATACATTTGATCGTTTTAAGACCTTTTAGGCTCCAACAAGTTAATTACGTTGATTAAAATCAGTGAAACCTGATATATATGTAATGGTGACAAAAATTTACTTTTGTATCATTTTTTAGAATCCTTTTTAGTTAATCAAACGATGTTATATGTACCCTGTACTATTAATGATCTATAAAATGATAATTCCGTACTTCTCCTAGATGTCTGTTAGCTCAGTTTGTTTTTATGCAATGCTATTTATGTTAATAAAACAAAACTATGTAGTTTGACTTTTACTATTATGGACAAAGCAATTTAAATTGGGCAGAAAAAGTCTAGATGAATCAGTCGAAATGCTTTTAAAAATCTATTTACATATCTAAAAGTAAGCTGTGACTGTGAGAATGATAAATAAAGAAACATTTACTCTAAATATTTTATTGTTATTCCGTTCCGAACATTCAAATTCTTTAACTACTGTACATCAATGAGGAATTTAAAAGAAGCTGTGGTTTTATTTAACTTCTGTAGTTTTACTGGACAATAAAAAACAAGTGCACCAAAACTGGCTCAATAAACCTTTTTCTAGATGGAAAAGTGAGACATTCCTTGGTGTCACGTCAGGAATGTCATTCGTGATCAACAAGAAAACGACAACAGAATGACTGGTGATTTGTTTACCAGTTTACAAGTCCATCGTCAAATGTTGATGCTCAAGCTTAAAAGTCACACTTCGCATGCAGGCAGACTAAGATCCAGAGGAGAATAGTAATTTATTACTGAATGACATGTATGGGTCCAGATAGAACAATAAATTTTGAAGGGTGGTGAAAAGTCAATTAAGGAATGAATTACTTCCATTTCAAGAATCAATCATGCACCTCATTCACTGAAAATCATTTGAAATGGAACACCGGTTTTTGCACCTGTATCCATAAAGTTGCACACTCTAGATCTTTCGTTGAATTTAAATTCATAAACAGATACTATCATGGAATCCGCCTTACCATACTTGAGACAATATAATACATATGAATGTGTCATGATTCATATCTTAAACTTTGAAAAATTCCAAAATAAATCGAAAGTAAAATGTTAAATGGCAATGTGAGTTCATTGCTTTTGAAAGATTACAGACAAATACAAAAGTTTAGCCAAAGCAAGAGACGGGAGCAAGTATGCAGACGACCGGCAGCAAGCAGTCAACTGACATACATTATGCTTTCATTGTGGAAGCCCATACCAGCTCAGTGAGTAGGACAGCAATACGTTGTGTTGTTGGTTGTGTGGAGTTCTGAATACTCTGAAGTCTGAATGATATTATTGAGCTAACCCAGCGTGCATTTCACTACGAAGGATGCACCCATTATAATTTGTATTTCTATATAGGTATATGAAGAGATCAGTTTTTGAATTCATATAAACACTCTGCTTGGTGGGTTCTTAATATGCTCGATACAGTTACTACTTTACTATATCAAACAATAACACTAGGTGTATGATATGATGGGAGAAGGGTAAGTCCAGGGAATGAGTGAGACGCAAAAGATATTTGACAAGATAAGCAGTTCCGGCTGAATCAATTGATAAGGATTTCAAGGGAAGGATTCACTCGTACCATTTTACTCATTTCGTTCTATCGTACATGATATTAGTATGTGTTTGATGTGTGTTTTCATTCATTCATGAAGACAGGCTCTAACGTTGGTTGGCTCGTCGCCCTAGTATAATGCGAATTTAATGAAATATTCATATAAGTACACTCAGCTTTTACTATAAATATATGAGCAGATTAAGTCATGTTGGTTAAGTGGAATAACAATATATTGATAAATTATAGCTCATACATAAACCATTGATTTTCTGCCTAGTTTGATAGGTTTACGAATTTATTAGTAGAGAAAATATGGGAAGAGTTGCATTCATTCAATTACTCCAGTGTATATTCTAGTCTTCATGAAATAACAATAAAAAGGGTAGTAGGATGTCAGTGTATTTTTCCAAAACACTGTGTGCTATATGCTATGAAATACTCGCTGCTGACTTATATCAGAAAAAACTAGCAGATAAAGATCCCCGACTGAAATTGGAATTGAACTTTAAATTGAATATGTTGTCTGTCATTCTAACAGATTTATGACATGACAGTCCATCGACGGGCAGTCATACTGTTTATTAAAGTTTTTACAGGCATATATTTAGCATAATAAGGATATCTAGTTAAAACTAGATGCATCGTTATATTTTAAACAGCCAAAACCTATTTTTACCCAAAACAAGATTTTCTTCGAGTTGTCAATCAGACAGAGACGTAAACACAGTGGTTTCTTAAATCAGTCAGATTGCATAAAATATTATCTAGTTACCATTAATGGTAGGGTGTACTATACACAATGATATAAAAATGATTCACTCTGTAAAAAAGAATGAAAATAATTGCTTCCAGAAGACATCACAAAACTCCTGTACCTCACGCACAATATTTTCCCTTTCAAAGAATGCGATTAACAGGTAAGTTTTTATAGTCCTCTTAAAATGAATCAAATAGTTTTGTTGAGAACCACAAGAATGCATGTTTGGCATTCTACTAGCATTTTTAAATCATTAAAAATCCATGTACGTTGCTTTCCGACTCTTTTTGTTTGAACCTATAACATTTATATCTAAATGTGTACAAGTGCTCACCTAATAGCACATTTAACTCTACAAACTAAACACAAAAGTACACACAATATTATGCATTTTTAGCTGAATAATGTACATTTAATATGATTGTGCATACTACAAGAGACGCTCCTTGCTATCAAACGCAGACGAATCGTAAGTAACAAGAAAGATAGAGAGAAAGGGGGAAGAAGAACAAGAGACTGGAAAACTCTGAGAAAATGTGCCCTTCTGGATACTATTACGAGTGCAATAATAGAGCTTTCGCGTGATATACACACGAGATAAATATGAGCAAGCATACACACACATATTTATCTATACATTCACATACAATACAAATTCTGTATATTTTACAATGCACAAAGCTGCTGTTTCTCACTAAAAATATATACAACTTGTCCCTCTTTCTCTCTCCTGCTTTTGTATTATATTCGTTGCGAGTGAAGTGGAAGAGGTAATGTAGTGAGTTTGGTGCAAGCTCAGTCACTGTCCCTTTTTCTGCTTTTGCTTCTCTCTCTTCTTCTGCCTGCCTGGTTTTCCCCATATCTGAAACATTGTCTTATCTGTAGTTTCCAGACCAAGCTTTTATCATCCATCCAATAGGCTGGCTATCTTCAATTTATCTTTATTTTGCAGACTTTTCCTTATCGTGCAGTCATTAGAATATCTTAATATCCATCCGACTCGGAGCCAAACAGAAGTGAACTGATAACCGACGCTCGCTTTTCCCCATCTCTCTCTCTCACTCACTCAGTCACTCTTCTTCTTCTCCGGCTCTTCATGCCAAGCCTTTTCCCTTTGCCATTCCTCTTCATTCTCTTCATACTTTTATTATATAAATAATACATACATGGTGGTGGAGGTGGTGATGATAATATGATGGTGCTATCATGGGTATATGACGATGACGAGGGAGGACTGTGGACGTCGACGATGAGACGACTGCTGGTTATAGCACTCTCTGTTGACTAGTCACTATTTTTTACAGCAACAAACATCAGTGAAATATAATTTTTAGCGACCACGAATAATGGAATCTACAATAAAAACAGTCGCAGAGGAACGTATTACCTATTTATTCTTTTTTCACTTTTTAAAAATGTGCTTTATTCCACTCAAGTGAATATGACAATAATATGTTGGTGATGCATTACACACAAAATGTAATCTTTTGTTTAAATGCTATCTTATTTGCATTTTAGTTGGCATGCACCGTGTCCCATCTTCTCGTTATTTGATAGACTGATGTTTTAGTACAGACATAATTTTGATTAACTGTACATGCAACATAACTTGGATCTTTTTATGGTTCCCTTCCGCAAGATCTAATGCAAAAAAATGGAGAGAGACGATCTCACAAATTTTTACTCATATCAGCAGACTTTGTCTTTTTTCCGTTCTTCCACTTTGCCAAGCTTTGTTCATTTTACTATCATAATGCTTCATCATCTTATGACAGCCAAAAGTCTTATCCATCTCAAAACATTTTTTGAGCTTTGTTTACATATTACTACATAGGCAAGCTAGGTAAGAAAAAGTTTATATTAATATTATTCTCCAAAAAAACTAGATCAGCAGAGCACGCCAAGTTATAAGTAACAGCAGAAGTAGCAGAATAAAATTCAGAAGAACAAGAGTTTATACATGCGGAGATATACAACAGTATAATATAAGAGTTTATTAATGTGTCTATCTATCTATCTAGCCACAACATAAAAATCTCTCCGCTGCAATGGTTTCCTTCAAGAGAAGATAAAGCAAAGATAAAAAAGCTCTTCATCTGCCGAAGAGGAGACTGATGGTGGCACGTCACACGGAGTGGCCACAGCCACAGTAATAACAAGAAAGGAAAAACTGAACACAGCATAAGATAGGAGCTCACATCATCTGTAATATACATAAATGCAGATTGTAAGAAGCTACAAAGGAGCTTTTTATTGTAATATTATCAAACATAATATGAAAGATGATATTTTGATGAACATAAGAAAATGTGAATGGAGTAGCAGAAGCAGCGTAGGAGGAGAAGAGGAACAGGAGCAGCAGAAGCAGCAGCAAAACACAAAGTGAGAGAGCTTTCTGCTATCATCGATCTAAGAAAAGAGAAGATTTTAGAAGTAGTGTGTGTACGGAGGAATCTCATATCTCTGCACCACTTCTTGTCTTCTTGACAATATCAGACTTCATCAGTAAGAAGTAGCAGCAGTATTGTAGTAGGCCAAGCAGCGAGAGCACAATCAGTGGCATAAAACTCGCAAGCTTGATATATATTTAGGTAGTATACTAACACACTTATCTCTTTTCCTCGCATAATATGTATTACGTTTTGTAGCGCATATGTATGTCCAACCCTATTATCAAAAGTAGATAGATATGGTACTTGTGTGTGTAGTTTCCCGTGCATCTTCATCATCATCTTCATGAATAGTAGCAATATCTCCCTTTTTCAAACTGACTTGATGTAGCCATATGTATGAATAATGTTCCTAAGAGGCTCACCAAGAAATACATGCGAGAAGAAGAGAAGAACCACACGAGAAAGTACAGAGATGGACGTAAGTAGTGCAGAAGGACAGGCCGAGTTAAGATGAAGTAGTAGAAGCAGCAGAGAGAAAGACCAGAGACCAAGAACAAAAAACGGACGGACGGAGAAGGAGGACTATCAGAAAAGAAGGAACTTTACTAGAAAATATTTATCTTATGGACGGCATGATTGTGTTTTAGTGGCACAAAATGTTATGCATGTGGCAGAAGAAGAAGCGGTGGTGGAAGAGGAAACACAACGAAAAACGGTGGAGGAATGAGATATGGTTTGTTGATAATGCGATATAAATGCCCCAAAAAGTAAGTACGAAAGATGATGAAGAAAGTACACTGCACAAACAACATTAATACGCTTATCATTTTTCATATAAGTAAACAGAGTATATGTGTTTATGCGTATATGGCTGCTGTAGTATGTTTCACTGCCACTCTTCATCTTCTGCTGAGATTCTTTCCTATCAACTTTACTATCTCTGCAGACTGTGTTACATAACATGAAGAAAATGTACATAAAATCATAACCAATATAGTTATGGTATTATCATCGTTATCTTCATTATCGTCATCATGATCGAAGAAAACTACTGCTGTGTTTCTGGATTGCATTGTATATAAGTAGAGAGCTTGCATATCTGTACAATGCGCACAAACTGTGGATGAATGTATTTTTTTAAACTACTAATATATACCAATCATGCCATTACCTCTAGGTATGAATGTATACTTTTTAGATTACATATTATGAAACATGCCAAAAAGTAATAGGTTGCGACTCTCCAGATTACAATAAAGAAAATGGATCGAATCTTTCATCTATGGAGAAGAAGACGAAGAAAGAGGAAAGGAGAAAGCTGTACATCAGTAAGAGCATCTCATCTCTTTATACAAAACAGTCTGCAATTCAGAAACGATGGGAGTAGTGCAGCACAGTAGCATCAAGAGCAGCTGGATGGATGGATGGTTGAAATCAGTTCAGATGCACGGTTAGATTTCTTTTCCATATCTTTTGGAGCAAGTGGAGCGAGTGAATACCAGAACAGAGTCGAATGAGAGTTGGAGAGA
>JAQFYG010001697.1:0-17685 GCA_034694325.1 Entomobrya corticalis | reverse complement strand
TCTGAAACTTAGGATTTGGGGGTTATCGATGATGGGGAATTCAATGACAATAGTCTTATGACCCCAAGATGACCTCACTTGATCTCCAGAGGAAAGAACAAATAGTCGGTACTTTCTCATAACCTTACAAGGTATTTTTATTATTATTTTACATGCATACTTTGCAATCTTTTCTCTCCTTTCGTCGTAATAAACTCACTCGCATTTCACTAGAAAAAAATACTGTGGTGTTTTTTGTGGTGGTGCGTATCTAGGAAACAAGAGTGGGTGAAACGAGAGTAGTGGGCGTCGTATGTTAAATCCCAAACGAACCTTAATATTCTAGTAAATTCTAGAAAAAAACCACAGTAGTAAAATGCGGACAAAATTCTACAAAAAAATAATAAATATGTGTAGAGGGTCCGCCGGCACAAAAATACATATAAAATAAAGCAACGTCAGCTAAAAGCGGAAACGTTTTCATCAAAAACTAAATTGTGTTGGAATTCATACAGTTTTCGTTTTTATGCGAAGCTGTTCAGAAGAGAAGTCTAATTGCTGTGTAAACATTGGCAAAATGGTCGGTCGGTTGCGTGATCATCGTCATCATCATAGCTTGTAGTAGAGGAGAACATTAATATACATATCTTGTCAGCAACTCGCTCGTGCATACAGAAAAAGTGGCAATGAATAATAAAAAAACACACAAGTCAATTATTATATATTTTGAAGTAATCACAGAAAAGCCAAAAAAATATCCTTATGATGAATGCGTATTAAACGTAGATACAAAAAAACGGACGTGGAAGTAATAAATGATATTTAGGATGGCTTTTTAGCTCTTTTTTCTCGCCAACAATAATATTAATGCTCACTTGCGACAAGTGGCAAATGACTTGAGCTGGATATTTTTGTCTTTTTTGTAGAAATTGAATGTGCTGAGATAACACAAGAATGGAGAGGTAGGTCGGTGAACTAGCATTTGTTTTTGCTGAGAAAAGGACCATCTCTATCTCTATACTTTACTCTCATTCTCATGTTGAATTTCATTTTCAAATGAAAAAGTAACGAGTGAGCAGACTTTTGACACGGGCCGTGTCTATAAAACTCTGAGAAGAAGAAGGAGTGTGTGCGTGGGGATGGCACACGCGAGCCTATTTTTTCATCGTATGGGCTGTGGACCACAAGACGCACTTCTTCAAGACAGGATATCAGAGACGTGTTGGGATTTTCACTCAAGGAGTGAAAAAGAAAAGTAGCTTTTCTTCTTTCCCCTTTAAACCCTTATAGAACCCTTAGACATTTTTTTTTGGAGAACAAGAGAAAGTGAAAAAGAGAAAGCATTCTATTTCTTTTTTATATAGTTTTTTTCTTATGTGAACGGGCATGTATGTATGCTGTCGTCTCCTCAATGTAATTCCCGTTTTCTTCAGGAAAAATAAAAAGAGAAAGAGAATGAGAAGTACTGCGAGAGTCAATGTAATTTTTCCCCTGTTGCATTCCTTACTTTCACTTCTTCTGCCACTGCAGCAGAGAGACAAAAATCTACGCACTTTTTTTACGCCTTCCTCCCTTTTCATTTCTTTTTTTCTTTTGGTCCAAAAGAAAAAAACTGGTGTCGTATAATATTTATTATGTAGCATGTTTCCTCTCAAACACGTTACTTTTGTTTCTCTTTTTTCATTTTCTTTTTGGAAAATATTTCTGCTGTTCAGTATTTATTGGCGCGTGTGTTCTTTTCGGCGACATTCCATTGCCATTGCACTTTCTCGCAGTTTCTTGTAAAGTTAAATACTTATATATACATGGGACAGCACACACACAAGTATCCTCATCACTTCATGATCCTTTTATTCCCAAATTTTCTCTCCTTTTATTATATTTTTTTACAAAAAAAAAACAGCAACTCTTTCTCTTTCCTCATGTTTTATTAATTTTTCTTCTTCTTTTCATCTGCTCGTGGACGTCCTCGTTTATTGCTGGTCCTTTTCCCTTCTTTTATAAATTGCATGACACCACTCTCATGGCTCGTCTCATTCATGAGAACACACACCGCTTTGAAAAATGGAAGGTCACAAGTGGCAGTAAAACATTTTTTTAAAAACCTGCTCTTCACACTTTTACCAAACCAAGTAGTATTTTATTTAAAAGTAAAAGAATAAATTGTCATGAATAAAATATCGGTGCTCATTTTTCCACTCCTTTTGCCCACCAACATCTCTAAGAGAACAGTGACAAATCCCAAAAATAATGATCGTAGGTCAACTGAACATCATAGAAAATAAATACGATTTAGAGAAAGATGAAAGTCCAATATATTTTGCATTCCAAAGAATAATTTTTCATTTGAAACGTGTTTTGATTTGGAAACTTTGGTAAAAAAAGGTAAATGAATGGATGGCCAAAAAAGTGTAAGAAGACATTGTCATCTGAGTGAAAATGATGTCATGCAGTAAATTGGAATTTTTAGCATTTGGACAGCTCTCCAACAAGCTATATTACATATAAACTTTACACAGATCTTTACTCCGTCTCCACGTGTGTGTTCCTTCAAAAAACATTATCAATACCAAACGGTGTTGGTGGTATATGGCAAGGATTGCCACTTCATGGTGTGTGCGCCAAAATGATTGGATTTTCTAGGAAACTGAGAGTCCTTTTCTAGTTGATGCTCAACTCAAAGGGCTCTTCTATTTTTTTCTCAATTCAAAAAAAAAACATGGGAATATATACGACAGAGCAATCCTCCAAGTGAGATATCACATCACATTCACATCTCAAAGGCAATAATAACAGGAGAGCTTCAACAGGACGAGGACGAGGGTCCTTTTTTTTCTCTATACATATATTTTTGAAATAGGACATGGGACATGCATGCATATTGTCCTGTTCAAGTCATGGTCGACATGAACATGAAGAAAAAGTAAAAATGTATATATTTTTTTCTGATGCGGCGTAATATACAATCTGCCATAATTTTTTTTGCAGATATCCCTTTTCCCTTTTACTTTTTTATATTTAAAAAATATCCAACTTGCTTTTTATTTGCAGTTGCATGTATTTTTGGTGAAAAATGGAATAATATGTATGATTCCTCACGTGCGTTTCACTGCTTTTTATTCTCTCCTTTTTTCAGAAAAGTGTATATTTTTGGTGTTACTGCTGCTGCTCTTTTTTATGTCGTCTCAATCGAACCAATTCCACTTTCACTGGAGAGAGGATGAGAAATAAAGGCTTGAATGAACAAGTGCAAGTTGGAGAGTATATAAGTACCCTTTGTGATTCTTTTTTTAACGCGCAAAACGTGTAAAAAGGGTCTAATTTACATTTGCTCTTCTTTTTGTCGAAGTGATGGTTAGAGTTTTTTTTGCGATTTATCGAAATTTTCGCAATGTGCTCGTTGTGTTTGTACCAGTTTTATATGGTTTCACCACACGAGTTTTTATTTTTATTTTTTGATTCCACAAACAGCCAAAACCAGAAAGACCACAACAACAATCTAGATTGCATTTGGCGATAGTGTCTCTGTTGTCTGGATGCTTTTGTGAGAGAAACTTACGCAGTTCCAGAGAAACACACAGAGAGAAATCCATTATTCCGCATCAGAATATAATATTTTGCATGCATATCATGCTTTTAGTGTTTGTTGCCTTGTGTTACCCAAAAACCAAACCATCAAAAATACTATTTTCTCTTTAGTATATTTTCCCATTTTGAATTCCCTATCTATCCGTTTTTGTTTTTATCCTGAACAGAATTGTCGTAATATTAAAAGTAAAACAGTTTGTACATCTGTTTTCCTTCAACTTCAACAGTCATTGTCGCTGTTGCTTTCTCTTTCTCTCTCTTTTGGCAGTATATTTACTACGTATTATATATTTTGACTCTTTTTTGACTCTATTTCCACAACATTTTGTTGGCTTTTCACTTGAATTCCCATTTTATTTAGAACATTGCCTCTGAGATATTATGACGACTTTATCCAGAAGCTGGAAATGTTTTACAGCTTTGTTTGCTTTGGTGTGAGTGTGAGAAAGGCGGAAATACATGGAGAGAAAATGAATGACGTGTATCCTATCATCAGCATCATCGTCTATTTCACCAGTTTTGTTGTTTGTTTTTCTCTCTGTTTTATGCCGTTTTTGTCGCGCCACATTACATTTTGCGATTCATCATTATCATTCAGGTTATTATGCCACTTGAAAAACCATTCCTGTTTCAATGCTACAGTAACTGTTATTATGATTATGAGATGAGCTAGTTATTATTTTTTTTTCATGGGAAAATGCTTCAAAGTTGAATGAATATGTGTTAATATTATTACGAGTACTTTTATATGCCTTTTCATTTTATCCGCCTGTTTTTGTTTTTATTTAGTACGTTGTTATCTTTTCTACAAGAAAATTATCATGTCATTGCCATAAGGCAACAAAAACTGAAAAGAGAAAATACTCCGAGCTCCGACGGAGTGTAAATACTGACATACTATTTTCAATAGTAACAACAGCGACAAAAGTAAATAGTATTTAAATAAATGTGCGGTGGAGAATAATAACATGTGTGTTGCCTACACTGTGGCGTTCCTTCCCTTTTTTATTGACTTTTCACGCAGAAACTTTCCTCGCAACAATGAAGAGAGGCAGAAGAGAAATCGATATGAATCTTATTAGCACACACCAGGGTATCATCATCATTATCATTTTGCATTTTCTATTGCTGCTGGTGTTCTATCGAAATTCAAAAGAGAGACTTTCATTCCATTTTATCGTAGTTTTTGGCAAAATTCTTTTTCATTTTACGTTGCTTTCTCTACTGCCTTTTCTTGAATGCGTGTGTGTCTGTCTACCTATTAATTTCCAGTTTTCACATGAAAATGTTTCTCGGCGTGATATTCATCGTTTTTCTTCAGACAGTTAATGCGTTGTTTATTGCAATATTCTGAAATGCAAACGTTTCCACCTTCCACCTACAAATCATAATGTTTACCATGACTTTCCCATCAAGTCAAGTTGCAAGTCGGGTTTCTTTTGAAACAAAAATAAAAATCCATTTTCTCTGTGCATTGTGGTCTCGCGGCACTTGAACTTCATTTTTTTTTCTACGTTTTATTTATCTCCGCTAATGACATGGCTCACGCACTCTGGTCTCTGGTAAAAATAACTTTGGTTTGTATGACAACGTATAATAGAACAGAAAGAAATTGACGAAGGGAAAGTAACTAATATTTTTTTCCTTTGATACGATAGCAAATGAATGGTGAGGGAGGACGAAGGGGAAGTAATTTTGTTCGAGGTGGAGAAAATGAAGAAGACTCACAAAAGAATAAAATATACCGTTAATTAAGACACACACACACAAGCCCCACACCAAGGTTTATTTTTCCGCTGATGACGCTCATCTCATCTTCCATTTCTTTCTCCTGTTCTGATGTTTCTCAAACTCAGCCAATTATTCACTGTCCTTGTTATAATGATAATTGCTCCAGAGAAAATATATATATCTAAAAGTCCTTACAAAAAATATATATCAGTTTTTCTCCTTTTCTCGGCATTTCTAAGTCTGCAGTATAAAAAAGGTATAGACTTTTTGTGATGTGGTAATAAATGATGACGTTCGTTTAGTTTTGTCGACCGGATGCAGCGTTTTTATATGTGTGTGAAATGCAATGCATTTTACTTGAATGCTAATAATAATAACAGTGGTAACTAACGCAAACACATTTATTACCTTGGTAACTGGTAACATAATATGTGTAGACTGTATCAAGAGCAAGGCCGATGTATTCATTTGGTGAAAGCTAGTCTCCTCATCTTGGAAACATGAGAAATATGCATCGTATTCCGTAATTTTCTCCCTTTTCACCGTCATTATCATCAACATCATCATTTTCGTTTACCAAACGAACGTCATTCAACTGCAAATATGCTACAATTTTAGCAGCGGCATTCCTCTTTTGCCTTTGTCCTTATTTCAAGAAATTTTCAGGCATAGTTACTATTTTTCTTTCTATTCTTCCAACAAAAACCATCTCTAATTCTACGCGTTCTTCTTCATTTTTCGACTGCTGTGCTTATACAGCTCAGATATTTTGTATGGATTGAAGATCGGCTCGTCTTTCATTTTATTGCTGAGGAGAAGCTGCGCACAACCAGAGAGAAAAAGGAAATTCCATTTTATTATTATTATTATTATATTTTTCTTCGTCGTTAAGCTATATCGTGCAGTATGAGTGCAAGTATGCATTCATGCTCTTTGAGTCCTCAAGGCATTCTTTGGAAATGTTTGACGAGCTTCCGACTACAACAATGTAAAATAAGAACTTATATTCATCGAGACATTGCTCAAACAAAATAAGAATAATAATAACAGTAATATTTTTGTATATTGCTTATTATTATTAATATTGCATAGTGTGCGCATGCATGCTTTAAATATGTTCTATATTTTCATTCATAGTCACTCATGCACTCCTCTTCCGGCATATTTCTCCTTTTCTTCAAACCGTCCTGTCATTCATTTTCTTTATTACTATTACCAGGTCACGTCAACCCTCTGTTTGCAAAGAGGAGAAGGAGGAAGTTCTTTTCATACTTTTCTCCGTCTTTATTTTTCTCCGCGGAGAAGTTTCAAGATTTCAAGAAATACCTACTTGCTTCATCCATGTCAATAAATGTATAGCAATAAGAAGTATTCTCAGTCGGTTAAACTCTTTTTGTGCTTCATTCGATTGAGCTGAAAAATAATAAAAAGGAGAATTCTTGTAAAATCTCTTTTCTCTTTTTGATGAGAACAGAGAAATTTTCTCCTTAGAAAAAGAGATTGCATTTGAAAGCTTCTTCCTTCTTTTCTCGTCTTTCATGCGAAAGTTAAAGAAAGAAGTAGAGATATTATTTAGGCAGTTAAAATTATTGTTAGGAATAATGTGTGGGGCAACCAAACCAAGACGCAGTCAATTGAGCCGCCAAAAAGCGGCACCTACATTTAATTGAGTATACGATTCCAAGAAAACACTCTATTTCAAGTTTGTCATCAGTTTTGTTTTGGAAGGCTTCTCATATAATAGGTTAGATTTCTAGAGCTACCAGCTCTTTTATCATTTTCCTTCTTATTTTCGTATAATAACTATATGTATATATGTGTGTGCGTGACAAAATAGCTATATAGCTGTGCTGATCTTGATGATTTCTTCAATTTGAGTATAAAAAATAAAATTTTCTCCAAGAAAAAGCAGCGACTGAGTTGTGTAATTGATGCTTGAGCAAAAACCGACAGCAAATTCTCATTTGCATTTTGTTGGTAAAATATCCTGTTGGGTTTCCTCTTGTTTTTCTTTTATTTTTCTATTGAGCTCTGTGGCTCTCTGTTTCTTGATCATGATGAATCCGATGAACAATCTCATTTGATTGTTTTCACTTTTTCTTGTTGTTTAGTAATGACTGGTGTTGTTGGTTCTCTGGTGGTGTGGGAAGAAGGAAATTAGAAAAGTTTTTTGTTTGTTTGTTTGTTTGTTTTTCTGCTCTGGTTAAATATTCTTCTAGAATGGAATGAAAATGAAGAAAGGGTGTCCATAAATATACTATTTTGTGTAGAGGTATAATATATAGAGAGGGTGGGTGGTATTATGTGTTCTTCTCTCCAGCTAAATGAGAAGACTTAAAAAGAAGAACAAAAAGCTCTCTCCGAGGTTGAAGAGGTGGATGATGACGCAAGAAAGAAAATAATAATTAAGAAAATTTTGATTTTCTCTTTTTTTGTTATAGCCGTTGCAGCCCAAGCCCAAACCCAACAATCGTTTAGAGTGAAACCAGAGCCTGTAGAAGTGAAACTTGGTGGCCAGGCGGTGCTCCGCTGTGAGGTCGACAATCAGGTTGGACGAGCCCAATGGACCAAAGACGGCTTCGCACTAGGTAAGTACTTATTCGAAATACAAATGAAAAAGTTTATGGAAATGGGAACGTTCACTAAAAATATTATTGCAATTTCAAACAAAACATTTGAATTGCATACCAAAGTATATATATATTTTTTAAACTTTCTCCTGTGAACGTTCCCTTTTTTTGGTGGAGTTTTAAGCTTCTTCTTCGGCATCAGTTTGCATCACCAACACAATGTTGTGTAATTTTCTTCATAGTTTTTCAAGTACTACATGCTATTACACTGATGTAATTTGTGAGTGTCTCATTCACAAAAGTAAACATTAGTAATGCTGCTCTGCTCACTGCTTACTTACTTACTTTAGTTTAGTTTGTTGGAGGAGATGAGAGGAGTAGAGAGGAGTGAACACTGAGCACACACAATTTTGTTTGATAAAATACATCTGATTTTCCATATGGAAAACTTGAGAGAAGTTGAATGGAAAATGGGAAAAGTTGGACTTGTGCAGAATCTGGTGCAACTTGTGCTCTCCTGTTTGCTTTTCATTCTCTCGGCTTCTTTTTTTCTCTTTGGGAAACGGTATATGTGTGATCCAAACTGTTATTATTTCTCTTCCCAACAATATTTCAATGCACCTTCAGCTTCCCCCAACACCAGGAAAAGCATACAAAAAAGCGTTATTTTCTCTCATTAGCTTGCTCAGTGTGTGCATGTCTCAGAGTTTTCAACACCATCAGCAGGAAAAAGTTGTAAAGCTTTTTCACTTTCTGTTTAAATTGGTGTGTGGTGGTTCATAATTACAAAATGTACTTACATCTATTCATGTGGATGATGGCGATGGCGGAAGTTAAAGTAGAGAGAAAGCGACAAGAGAGGATTCCGGAAATAAAAGTTTTTTTGATGTGTACCCATTCGTGTATTTTTTCTAAAGAGGGACATCATAAGATAACATAAAGGTAGACACGTGTGTGCATACAAATAAAAAATGGTAGAAAAAAATGCAGCACCCATTTGCCTGACCATCCATCAGACAATTTTATTTTTGATGCATGCCCGATCAACAAAATGGAATGATTTTTTTAAAAGAGAAAGTTGATTTTGAAAAAAGAGAAAAATTTAACAGAACAAAATAAAACAGATCTTGTTTGAGAAATGTAATAAATTGCTATTATTGCTAGCCAGAAGGAATTCCCATTTCATCTCTTTTTCCCGAAACGCTTTGTTCTTTTTTATGTACATATTTTACTAGATCTAGCAGCTGACCACAACATAACAACAACAGAAGGAAAATGTTTCATGACGAAATACTTTCACTATTTCATTGCACCATTCCCATTTTCTATGTAGCATGAACACAAACGTATTGGTCGATGGAATGATGATTTCAATTATCTCATGAAGAAAACAGATCGATTGGTTTATATAACCAAAAACCACCACTGCTACCATCACCGCGAGCAAACTATAAAACAGCAAAAGATCCCCACAAAATTTTCATGTCTGTAAACAAAATTGTTTCTTTTGTTGTTGATCTGTTGATGCTGCTACTGCTCTGCTGTTTATTGCTCGTTCTATGTAAATTCATCTTGTTCTTTCTTTTCTCTCTCATCCATTTTATTACTTGTCTGTTCAGAAAGCATTCAATATTTTTTTTCATGGAGAAGGCCTATAGCTCTGCTTATCTTACAGCTTTTGTAATAAAATGAAAATAGGAAAAGTCTGCATATTTTCCCTTCTTCTAGATGCTTTCTAGCTTTCGGCTTTCTCTTGGCATCATGAAAATAAAATTGATTTGCGGTTTTAGCATCAACCGTCGTCCTAGTAGTCGTCGTCGTCTCTCTATACCAGTCACTCATGCCATCCTTTAATATATTTTTTTCTCCCTTTACCACGTACCATCCCACCATCCACCTCCACTCCACACCGCTATTGCCACACTGGCAGAAAATTTGCGATGCAAATTGAATCGAAAAACTGTTTCTGCTTTAAGGTTTCCTATAACAACACACAAAACTTATATTGGATGTGTTTGTGTGGTATAGGTAGGTAGATAGATGCTGACTTTCACTATCAAGCCAAAATATAAAGTAAAATGGCCTTAGAGAAGGAGAAGAAGAAGAAGAAGAAGGAAAAGCCACAAAAAGCAGACTTGTCTGAAGTGATTATCCTCATCAACAAAATTCTGCTCTACATTGCTATATGTTGTTGGCTGGTTATGGTGGATGTTGCTTTTTCCGGAAGTTAAAATCAAATAAATATTGGCTTTTCTCCTATGCTTTCTCTCTGGAACTCTGGAAGCATCTCTCTACCAGCAGCAGCAACAGAAGAAATGAGAGAAGGAAAGGAAAAACCCTGAGCAAGATTAATTTGAGATGGAGCGTGGTTTTCTAACTAAATTATGTACATTAGAACAAGCACATATTATAAGGCTGGTTTACATATACAAGCAGGTAGCATCTTTAGCAGATGAAAAGTGAAAGTTGGATATCCGTTTTTCTCTTCTCTTCTACACTTTTCAGATAGATTGATATTGAATCTCTCTCCAGGTTGTTCATGTTGATGATGACGATGATGATGATGGGAATGATGCTACTACCTTTCTCCTAAACACAAACAAAACTATACACTTTACACAAGTTCTTGTGGTTTCGGTTCATTCCTCTCTTTCTCTTCTTGTTCGTCTTTATATACATTCCTTTTACATCTGGAACAACATTGTATACCAGGAGCTTAGAGATTTTTTTTTACTTTTTTTGAGTGTGCGCCCGTTTTCTCCATTTTTTCAGGGTCCGTTTCCACTTGAGTTGGTGGTTGTGTTGTTGTTTGTTGGAGTTGATATTGATGTTTTTTTTCTTCCGACTGAACTTGTGTGAAGAAAAAAATAGGAAGGTACCTACTCCACAAATCCTATCACGCACTTAAGTACCAACCAACAGCAGAGCCCTTGCCCTATTTATTTTTTTCTTAAAAGTTTGACTTTTTTCTTCAATTCCTCTTGTTTCCCTTCCTTATTTCCTAGTTGGAAAAAGAGAAAAAATAGAATGGAGGATTGGTCTCTGCGTACCTTGAGGATGGTGCCCTCATTTTCTAAAGAGAAAAAATCTTGTGGTGTTTAGATACAAATATATAACTTGTTATTACTTAGAGAAAAACTCGGGCACAAAGGTTATCTTCTTGTATCACATCACTTTGGTGAGAATGCTCGTTCATAAATAGATGGGTACATATTTCATATCAGTTTAGCAATTTACTAGACTTAAGCTGAGAGCTATACAATATGCATGGTAGTAGGAAGTAACCGTGGTTAGAATGGAGAAAATAAGAAGATTGTATCTCGTTTCTTCATCTTATTTTTTCTCTTCTATCATTTTACTTTTAGCCCATCAAAAAACCTGGTTATGCCATTACATAATATTTTTTAGTTGAATGGATGGATAAATGAGTACTTTCCCTTGCTTTTGCTCTGCTTATTCTACAGTTTCTCGTCTTGGTTCTATAGTTTTGATCTTATTTTTTTTGGTCCAAGTCCTTCGAGTAAATTTCCATCAATATATAGTATGTACAATGGCCGCAATAACAGTTTCGTTTACTCAATTTTTTTTCTTAAGTCTTGTTTTTTTGCTATAAGTTATGTATATGACGTATCGTAATAATATGAAATAGATAGTTTGTTGGTTGTGTTGGGTCTGAGAAAAAAAAATCTTGGAGAGGAAGTATACGATGGGAAAAAGGAGAAGGAGCTTATGATGTTATGTTTATTTGGAACGATCTTTAAGCCTTTTCACTCTAAATGCTCTGCTTAGTGCTCGGATACATTTTCCTTCCTTTTTTTGTTTGGGATTCTTAGTTTTTTACAAGCAAACTACTTGTACTAGTCTACTTACTATTTTTTTGTGTTTAGGATGTTTAATATTTTTTATATAACTTATTCTTATTAAGGTATGATATTATATTGCAAAGAAAAATGAGATTTTCTAGAGCTAAGAGAAAAAAAGTAGTAGGAGGAAAAGAAAAGGATTTAGCAATATTGACCCATTCCTGGAAAAATTGAGGTGGAAAGAAACAACAGAGTAATAGCGGATAATGGCTTTGCTTTTTATTTGGTTTTCTCCTTAAATTTTTTTATGATGACGTTGACTTGACTCTACTAAAAAATAACTTGAAGATATGAAAATGCAATGCTCAGAATTGGATTTTTTTAAGGAGACAAGAAAATTCTCAATCAACCTTGTTCGCTTCATTTATACAAAAATAGATATTTTTCATGAAACTGTATAGCATTTCAGAGAAGAATCCTTACAGAATGCATGAAAGAGAGATGAAAATTCTTAGGAAAATATTCAATTTTCCCCTTTCTTGAGCTGAACTAAAGAAAATAACTTATTTAAGCCAATTTTCTCCTGAAGGAATGATGACGATGATGTATTATGATAAGATAATGTAGAAATGGTGGTAGTGGGTGGTGGGTGGAATGATAAGCTCTATTTTAAGTTTTGCTGTATGAATGTCTGTGCGTGCGTCTCCTTCTATCTATTATGCATCCTGTTTTGCATGAGAAAACGTCAGATCGTATTAGCAGGCAATTAGGAAAGTGCAGCGATGCATCTCATGTGATTTTGCATGAAGACGAAGAAGGCGAAAGCGGCTAAGGCTAAACTGTTGGCGGGATATGTGCATCATCCTTTTTTATGATGATGTTGATGGTTAAGATGATGCACTCTCATGGGACATGTTAAAGATAGAAAGACAGAGAGAGCTTTTTAAAATGCATGGAAGAACGGCAGCAAATAAAATGGGAAAAGGGAAGAAGAAAATTTAAATTGCATTATGCAAGTGGTTGGTTGATCTATTGAGTGAATTGAAGTGTACAAGGAAAGGAAACTCTTGAAAAGAGAAAGTTGAAGAAAATGCTACTTTTTTTATATATGAGCTTATGTAAATGTTATGATTGAAAATAAAGTGAAAGTTTGCGGAGGAGCGGAGGGCAGGATAGGATGATGGATAAATTCGCTGGTTGCTTGTTGGGTTTTGGCGAATTGCATCAATTCATTTTTGACAAAAATGAATTACAAAAAACGAATGCTTAACATCTTACGATAGAAATTTTTAAAAAATATTAATTTGTATTTTGCACTTAACACGGAGGTTATTACAGCATTTTGCGATGACGTTGCGTAAAATAATTCCAGTTTATATGCTAGATACACTCTATATTCCATTTCCGGGTTTTCTGCTTGAAATATACTGTAAGCTTGAGTAAAAGCAAAAGCAGCTTTCATCTCGGATTAGCTAATAGTATGTAATGGCATTTTGATTAGCATATCACCGTGTACAACAGCATCAGTCACATAACAGAACTCTCTGATTCTTTTTAATCCATTTCCCATCTTGCGCAACCACTTCTACTTCCATAACAAGCAAACAAGCAAAATAATAATAATATTCTTATTTGGATTTTAGTTTGTTGTTGATGTCGTAGTACTCTAAATAATAAAATAAAAAATAGTTTTGTTGTTGTTAATACCGTTTGTTATATAAGCTGTGCATTAGAGAGAAGTACTGGTTTCATCTTGCATTTCATTCAAACTGATATGCCTATGCTTCTATTGTGATTTTAAATAGAAAAGACGACATTCTACTTAAGAGTTTGGTTGGAAAAGGAGAAGAAGTGTATTGAGCTGATTTCTGGTCGGGACGTTTTCCCCATTGTTGTCTCCTCTTTTTGATTGACGGCCTTGTATCTGCCATTGTCAGATTTAATAAGTTTTTTTTGTTGCTGCTTCTCTGCATACTTTACATTTTCCTAGAGCAGCAGCTGTATGTACTTTACTCTTCTTCTTCTTTTTCTGCTCCTGATGATGATGATGATCGTCGTCATCACCATCAGAGCCTGGTTTTTCAGTTCACCTAACTTTTCAAGTTGAAGTGGTTTGGCTCTACGGTCTTTTATGCAACCAGGTTTGGTGAAAAACTCTCAGTAAAACTCCAAAACATGCATGTACTTTCGCTCAACTCATTCCTCGAAATCACTCTATTTTCTCCAGCTTCCGTGTGTACTTTTCCAAACTTTCTCTAAAAACGAATTTTTAGAGGTTTCGCTTTCATTTCCAATCATTTCCATTGTCATCATCATCATCCTCCCTCACAACCCATATATTCTATATATTTTCAACTTTTTTACGTAATGTTTTGTTCTTAGTATATGGATATATTGCAAAAAACTAAAGTAACGTAATAACGAGTAAAACTAAATATTTTTTGCAGATTGAAATTTCCCTTCTTTCCCTTCCCCAATATTTAACCTGAATATAATTAGATAGGTATGCATCCCAGATCATTTCCCCTTATTATGTTAATTTTCCTGTTTCTCTTAGAAGGAATTGGAACATAGATTTTCCTAACATCAATAACTTCACAGTAATGAGAACAAAAAGGACAAAGGAGAGTAGCATGACAAAATCCAAAAGTTTTTCATACATTTTTTCTCCGCAACAAATCTTGTTTTCTTGTTACATGTCCCATGCTACACTTTCTCCTTTTAAAAATAAAGTTAACCGTATTAGCCTATAAAAGGGAAGAAAAATAAGAAGACTATTTTCCTTTCTCAGTGGTATATGGTTTGGTAGTTTTTTTTGTTTGGATAGAAGATGAGAAGGAGTGAGATGGGATGGGAGAGAAAGTAGAGGAGAAAGTTGGCCGTTGCATATAAATCTGAAGGACTCCTCAGGGGCTTCTTTTTTTTCTTGTTCTGCTCCTCTGCCTTCCTTGTGCTCTCTGTTATGGCATGGCATGCATGGCAAGTGAATAAGAAAAGGATGCAAGCAGTTCCAGTTCGGCGATTGACATAAAGTACTGCCAAACTCAGAGCTCCCAACATAACCAACCCAAACAGTAAACTATTATTGACTGTTTATATGACTATATGTCTAGCTGTTTACTACTAAGCACTAAACCAAGGCTGCAAAACTTTACTACAATTTTTTTCCCGTTCTACTTGTGAATGATTTTCTTACATTGTTGTTACGGTGGTTTGCATTTGGTTTGCTTTTTATACAAAATGTTGATGCTGTGCTCTGTGTGTGCATCCATTGGAGAGATTTTTTTTTCGGTTTTGCGAGAGGAAAATGAGAATGGAGGAGGAGTAGGTTATTATTTCCAGAGAGAGGGCCGGGGCCTTAAGAATAAAAAAAAGTGCAAGCAAAGTCACCATTTTATATTTATATTTGGCTCACTCCCATTCGATTTTTCTTGTTTTTTTTTGTAAAAACTGAGAAAATAAGGCTTCAGTTGTTTTCTAGCTCGTTTTAGTGACTGGTTTATGCATGCCTGCTTTAAAGTGGCATTATTTAAAAGAGAAAAAAACGCACTGAGCAGAAACACGATACAAGGTTTAAGGTAATTTGTTTATTAATTTGAGTCTATTTTCAGATTGTCATTTCGACATATTTTATATAACAACTGCATATATGTACCTAATCATAACACAAAATCTTAAGAACAATTTGGTATAAGGGATAATGGGATATAGTTAAAGGCTGTAGTGCATTCAACTAGAGAAAATCATTTGCTTTTTGAAGATGTGTGTTGTTCGCCCAAATAAAAAACAAATTTTCTTTTTATTTTCCCCAAAAAAAGTTTCCCCTTTCATCTTGTTGATCTGGACTGTTCTTCTCATGGAAGCGCAAGTCTATGGGACACATGCCTTCATTTCATACAAACAAGGATGTATTCATAGTTTCCGTGTGGGATTTTTGTGGATTTTAAAAGATTTATTGCATAGCCTGACCCCGTAGACCAAGTGAAAAGACAGAAAAAAAGAAAGGACTACATCTTCCAAGTTCCAAGTTCCAACCAACATCTCTTCTTCTTTTACATTATTTCTTAGGGTAAAACTTGTCTAAAAAATACTATGAAAACTTTGGCTTTGAATCGTTTTTTCTTTTTTCCAGTTTATTTTTCTTCCTCCGTCGTCCATGTTCCTCAGTGTTCATAAGTTGCAAGGAAAAGAGTTCCTGGTTTATTTTTATGATACTGCTATTTTCTTCTTCTTCGTCTTTCTACCTATCCATATCATCATGGTTTATCAACGTACTCCGATCATGGTGATCATCATCATCATAGACCATTCCCGTATATTACACAGAGAAAGTAACGAGAAAGAAAAAGAAGGAAAATATACAGTTATATTTTTTTCTCTAGAAGTTGAGCTCAAAGAAAATGATATTTTTCTCTCTTATTTTTCCTCTTCCACTGTACATACTACAACATGGCATAATCTTTAACGGAATGATATCCCATTGATGTCTGATAAAATCCTTATTCATTGACTCCATTTCTTGGTCGCTGCTGGTGCTGGTACATTCTGAGAAGGGAAAAGAAGCAACGACCTCTAAAATATACTACCAAACCAAAAAACTATATAATAATGTGTACATTATTCCATTGCTTTCTTCTTCATTTCTCACTGAAAAAATATATAAAATTTTTCGTTTTTTGTGGTGAAAATGGCAGTAAAATAAAATAAAAGAAAAAGAGAGAAAGACAGAGCGGCTATGAATTTGATATCAGACGGGTGCACCGCTGCCATACCGCTGCATCATTTTATTATTTTTTATAAGTCCCTCACTTTCTTTTTCACTGTCGTCGTTACTAGTCACTTGTATTATTAGAAAATATGCGAAGAGAAGATGGTATAAAAAATATATAGGCTCTCTATGGGTTATGTTCCCTTCTTTCCCTTCTTTTCGTCTATGATTTCTTTTCGAGTGGCAATAATGTTTCCCGAACTCTCGAAAGTGCTAGACTGCGTGTTATTGAGAAGACCAAGAGCAGCTTAATAATCACAATATAATATACGCCTACACTACTCTGCTCTTGGTCTTCTTGCACACACAAAAACTTCTTTAGCCAGTCATGCGTAAGCATTAAAACACTTTCTCTCCTTTCTTTTTCCCTTTTTCTACATTTTTTTACACCGCACACACCGGAAACGGAGAAACTATCTTGGAAAGGAAAGTATATCTTATATAATGTATCATGATGGTGAAAGTAATATTCTCCTTTTCCCACCGTTTTTCACCGTGTTACCGCGAAAATTGAAGTATGTAACAATGTTATTACCTCCTCGTCTTCTTCTTCCTCCTGAAAAAAAAGAAAGAAAAGGCTACTTGTCTTTTCCCCCTACTTTCTCCTGAAAACGGTTAGGTGAAAGCAATCTTCTTGCCCTAAAGAGTTTTTCCTTTTTAAAAAAGAAAGTTTCCTTTTTGGAATTATTATCTATGAAAATTTTTTTAGCCAACAACTTACCTTTTGCCCTACACTTTACTCCGCACTCCACTCCACATTTTTTCAAGTTGTTTCAGCAGGTGTGAGTAATGGACAGAGTAAAAATGAGCTCTATGTGTGGTTACACGTCAACCATGAAAGAAAATTTTCTCTTAACTTTCTCTTCCGATTTCGTTTTGTTTGGAGCCCTTCTCTCTTTCGTGTTTTATTTCATTGATTATGCCATTTTGGAGGAGCAGTATCAACATCAACCTTATATTTTAAAATGTAAGGAGGAATACATAGTCATCGTCATCTGCACTTGCCACAATTTTTATGACGGCGTCATCATCATCCTCTTCCAAGTTCCAAGTGTCTTTGTGTGTCGTTAAGCTCACTTTTATATTCAGTCAGAACTCCAAGTTCCAAGTAGAGAAGGCCCTGTTAATGCTACTTGAAGGGTTCATGATGCGTTTCGTTTTACGATATGATTCAATGATGATAGGTAAATACAGAGTATGCCTTTCCTTTTTTATAGATATCTATTTGGGTTAATGTTTGTCCCTT
>JAQFYG010001696.1:0-17689 GCA_034694325.1 Entomobrya corticalis | reverse complement strand
AAATATTCCCATATCTTCATCAAAAACAGCAACTATTATTTCTTCGAATGCCGTAGCAATTTAAAGTTACTCGTTTCGTCTCTTCTTCCTGTTATCTTTCTCTACACCGCTGTCATTTACTACCACTTTCTTATCTCATTTCAAAGAAAGTAAATATATGTATCCAAAATGCATTCCTGGAAACAGGACCATCAAAAACCATAATGCTACAGGGATGCTATATAGTAGTTCGTACTACACTGAATTAGTTTTCAGTTTCAATGGGTTATTTTCTTATAAAACAGAGTATTCCATCAAAAAGGATACTTAAGAGAGTATAGAAGCCACTGGTCGATTCAAAAATTTTTAACGAGAAAGCTATGCGACTTTTTTGTTTCTTGTGTGCACATATAATAATAATGTTGTGGATGAAGTATGGACACACATGAATGATGCTTTAAGCAAGTAGTAGGTATATAAGAAGGACATAAATATCTTAAAACTTAATCTGACGATGATACTTCACATTTTCCAAGATGATTCTTTTACAAAATAGTATAACCATAATATATCACACAGTTCCTTCCTGCTTTGTGTAGGTAGGAAGTAAACGATTCAGTGCCGTAAAGTGGAAATAGCAGAACATAAGACGCACACACATCACAGTACAGTGTATATTTTGTTGAGTGAAACGGAAAAAAGAGAGGTCCCATCAGGATGAAAGGTTTTGTCTCGTTCTTCTCCTATCTATCGTTTCTCCTTTTGCTGCTGCTCTTTTCTTATATGCATAACACTTTTATATTGTATTATTGTATGCCTGTAAGTTTTTTTCTGCCTTCGACATGCTGCTTTTTTGTTTAAAGAAAGAGGAGCTTTTACTTTCACTGGCCGTGAAGGAAAGTGAAAGCAAAAAGGAAGACAAGAGGAACGAACAGTAAAGTGAAGTGTACAACCAAGTGAAACGAAGCATTATGATCTAGTCATCTAGTTCTCCACAACGAGTTAAGGACAAGAAGAAGAGAGAGAAAGAGAGTCAAGTAAAAAGTTTACTTCCTCACTTTCTCTTTTTCTTGATGATACATTTATATACATTGTAAATTTATATATTGGATTAGTGTAGATATATTATATTTATATTTTAAACTTTTGGGGTAGAACAAAAGAAAAGACAGTTTTTCATTTTTTTCTTTTTTTGGAAACCATTTTTACCAACATTTTTGTTCTTGATTCTTTTTTATAGAATTTTTCTTCTTCACATTCATCTTTTTCTTACCAAAACTAAAAGAACAGAGAAGAACAGAATAGACGGACATATTTCTCGGGGACGGGGATTTTAAGTTGTGCTTTGTATATGTTTTTGGGGTAATAAAACTGTATCCAGTCTAGTCACAATGTCAATCTTTTTATCTTAAAGCCAGTTGTTCTGGAGCGTATAGATCATCGTAGAATGAAGCCACTCTACTTTTGTCGTATGCCTATAGCCTCTCTTGTCTTTCTTTAAAAATAAAAGGCTTCATCACTCCTCTCAATATTTCTTTCCAAGAAAAACATTACATTACACAAGTAGGCAATCTTTTCATGTTCCAGTTGATTTCAGAGGAGGATTGGATAAAGATCGACAAAAGAAATTTATAAATTTAAGTCTGACTATATGGATAACAACATATTTCCCAGAATATACATCAACTATAACTGTTTTGCTCATAAGCAGTACTGCAGAGTATATGCGATAAAGATGCAGCGATGCAAGCGATTCTGAGTAACATCAGCTTTGCTGTTGACATATTATGCCTATTTGAATTTTGCAACGTTAACAAAACTCGAATTGAACGAGTGAGCATACAAATTTTGAATTATAGGGTAAGACTTATTTCCTTCAGGCGAAAACTCGTTTTCTTTCTAACTTTGCGTCAATGTTGCTTACTTTTGTTGTTAGCAGAAGAGCTTATAGTTAGCAGAAAAATTTATATGCCTATAGAAAGCTAATCTTTCTCCATCGCCTTCCTCTCACGAGCATTTTTTCCGCACGCATATAGATATTTGTTTCTCTAGCATGCATAATATGTTTTTCTGTCTGACGAGTTGTTGATTGAAACGGTGTTTTTTGTTATATACGAGCACAAGCATTCTCCAAGAGCTATTTTCTCAACCAGAAAAAAATTCTCCTCGAGCTGCAGTCAAAAGCAGAACCAGAACCACCACTAGCACAAAACAACAGAAATTCTACCAGCGAAAAGACTAAATTTTTCTTTTTTGTGAATATCTTGCTCACTCAATGGGTCGTCAGCATGGTGGAAGATTCGAGATTCGTCCGAAACAAAGTAGTACTTATGACAAAGGTTAAAAAAATTTACATTGTTTCGTGTCATTAAGTACATTTATAGGCTTTTCCAAGCCTCCTAGGAATAGTTTATAGTAACTAAAAGCATCTAAAAGTCAACAGCCAAATTCATAACAGAAACAGACTCCGTTTGAAAGAGCAGTGTAGCAGTTGTAGAAGTTCTACCCTCATATAAACTAAAAATATTTGCTCGTCTTTCTGTCCTTGACTGCAAATTGCTGACTTTCTTTCTTTTCTTCAAAAGAGTTTGTTTTCTCATCCATTCTCTTTGATAAAGTGTTCATGTTTGTGTAAAACGCAGAGAATGCAATTTTCTGTTGTTACATTTGAGAGAGTACCCATATGAATGAACTATATAACCGACTCTTGATCACTTGGCCATTTTACAAGGTTCATAATATATTAGGAGGAAAGCAACCTCTAGTGTCTTAATACACTCTTGCCACATCTTTTATTATCTTACGTGCATATTATATTGTTTTATTAGGCACGTCTCTTAAACTTGCCCATTTAGATTCCATCTTAGTAATCTACTTTAAAACTTAATACGTACATAAATGACCTTGCCGTATTTACGTCTGCGAGTTGGGAAGGGCAAAAGGAGAGGGCTATACTATATTACCCAACAGTACGCATTTGGCGTGGACTTTACGAAAATGTAGGTCATGACTCATTACGAAAATATCGACAGAACAAATAAGATGGGGCAGTCCTTATGATCTTGATAATAAACGGTACGTGCCAATGCTCAACCATTTCTAGCATTTGTTGATAAGCACACTCGTCCGCGAGTACTAAGATCATGTTGATGGTGATCAGAATGTATAAACAACGTTAAAAAATCCATTTCTTGATTGGTTCAAGGTCGTTGCAATCAGAATCATCAGTGGACACACGTAGCAATTTAAAGCAAGTCTCTAAATGCTTACAACTTATTTCCTATAAGACTGCCATTTAAATTTTTCTGGAAATCATACATGTAAACATTCTTCTTATTAGAATTCTGTAATTATTATTATTCCTCGCTTTTGCTGTGCATATTAGTTTGTAATAAGAAAATAAGAATATTAAACATTTTTGTTTATATAACATTAAGTCTGTGGGTAGGAATATGGGTGCAAGGGGAGGTGAAAACTTTTGAGAGCCTTTTGTTGTGCACCATCGCTATTTCTCGCTCTGGCAGTTAATGTCATCCACAATTTTTGTCTTCCTCCCGCACACTTGCACACATTACAGTCATAATTTAATTTATATTTATTGCCGAAAAAGTCTCTGAAGAGAGTGAAGAAGGTGCAGGCGAGCCGGGAAATTTAGCATTCCACTTCCACCAACACAACCTGTTACAAATGCATGGAGGGTAAAGATAAGCAAAAACAAAGGACTTGCGGGAATGCTATATTTTTAACTTCAAAAGGCGCCCATACTTTGTTTACAGTAAAGCCGTTTTGCCTGGAACACTTCACGATGGCTTCTGCGTTCCCGCTTGTCATTACGTACAAGGTCATACACAAAAATAGTGAAAGTATGAAACGGCAGCAAACTAAACGATATTTCCTCAGTTCAACATTGTAAAAATAAAAAACATGCTTTTAACTTACTTCAGCAATGCATTTTCCAGTGTCGTATAGATGCATAACCTTTATACTAAATAAAATGCACTGCTACAGAAAAGCTCTAAATATTGGGGCTAAGTGCATGTTTGGTAGTTTTGTAAGCTACATGCACGGAGAGATATTAGTTTTGCTTGGGAATGAAGAAAAGTAAGCTTCAAGGTGTAAACAAAATAAAAAACAGTAATCTCCCAGGAATGGTAGTATCAGCCAACACTCGAAGATGTACTAGCGAGCCACCATCATAATAATAAACTATGGGACTTCTGGATGCCTATCTTTGTCCAAGGTTTTCATCTGCAGAAAATAACATTCTATAGAAAGATTCAGCTCCAACAAAATGTAGCTCAAAAATGCTTTGTGTGCATACGATAATGTACATTATTCCCAGAGTTCAGAATTTCATAAGGCAAAAACAAACTTTTAAGAAAAATATTATGTGAACATTTTCTCATTGGAGACTAAAAGGAAGCGCTATAATAAATATAATGCTTCGTACTAAGACGGAAAGAGAAAAGAAACAATTTTTATAAATTATAAAAAAGTAGTAGACACATTCATAGTAGTAAATGGTGGTTGCGACAGTACGGGAACACCATCGGTAATGTCGTAGTAGTATTTCTTCATAGATTGCCAAAAGTGAAATAAATTTGCAGGAAAATGCAAATATGTTGACAGTTATCCTGGAAATCAGAGTGCTTCTTGTATACCTACACTATGTTATGATCTGGAGTAATACTTGAAAAGAAGGGTCCTTTTTGGAATTTGAACTTGTATATATACAACTGATTGTTTGAATATTGGGTGGTTGGTTGGATGCATAAGTATGTGCATAACTTGTCTTATTTCATATTATACAATTGCATTGCACTTTCACAATGGACAAGTTTAAAAGGGGGAAATAGAAAGAAACTGGGAGAGAAAGAGCAAAGGATTAGAAAAGAAACTTCTGAGCAGACAGACATATCTGTATGAAAAAGTAAAGTAAGTGGCATAGAAGATACTTAATGCATTCCATCCAGACCAAAGTCACTAGTCATCATAAAGTTCTACATATTTTTCTCTCTTTTTTCTTCGTTTTCGTGGTGGCCAAGTCGTAGAAAAGTACTCAAAAAATTTGTACGTGTGTACATTCAACAGCAATATTCTATATGCATACTTATATATGTACTGATATATAATATGCGGATTTCTCTCCCTTTTATTCTCACCATTTGTGTATTATATTCTTCCTTATGCCATTTCCCTTGGCTCTTTTATTTCTGCCATATTTTTCTTTTAAAATATTTGTGATGGTTTTCTCTCATAAGGAGATGATGTAATATATATACTGTAGATATGGTTTATATACGGACTCGTAAGCACCCTTATAAGACGACAATACCAAAGTCTTGTCACAGGATAAAAAGAGAGAAAAATGCACATTGAAAATCTGCTCACATTAAAATTGAGAGGAGAAGGCAAAAGGGGGAAAATAAGTCGGCGAAGAAGAAAAAAGCAAGGGAAAGGGGACGGGAAAGAGGACACATATGGAGCGAAGCGACACCAAAAAAATCTAGTGAACTGGGTTATGCTTCGTTTCCCTTCAATATAATATATGTAGGCACAGTAGGCACACATGCATACAATGCATGCATTGAGCAAAAAATACCTCACTTAGAAACTTGGTTGTTGGAAAAGAAGAAAGGAGGTAAAATTTTGCGAGAATTCTTTATATATTTTTTTCTCCTTTGCTTCTTCCTTTGCTCCATGCTTTATTCTTCATTTGTTCATTCCTAGAAATTATTATGGAATATATTATTATTATTATTGCCATTCCTATTATCACGTACATTTAATACCCTCTTTAAACCTCGCTTCACTGCTTACTCCATTCAGTGGATCGTATCGTGGTAGGCGGTTTCTTCTTCTTCATCATTATCTCGTAACTTTCCCTTCACAATCGCATTGTACTGTTATTATGATGATGTGCAAAAACTACGCAGAGAGAGACAGAGAAAGTAAAAAAGCTAGTAGTTGTGCAATGAATTGTTGGAAAAATTGCTTTGATGGTTACGAAGTAAAAAAAGAAAAGTGAGGAGAAGTGTGAGGCTTGTGGTGGTCGTAAAAATGTATTCTTGTACATTCCAGATCCCATGAAAACGGCGATGGTAGTGACGATGTTTTGATGATTGTGTTGGTCTATCTATGAAATAGGCGTGCGTGCCGCATATATTAGGGTTCTCTCTGGTCCAAGCTCAGATGTAAAAGAAAGTGGAATTGTGTCAGGTAACAATGCATATAGCATGGACGATATGGACATACTTTTCAGCATTCCATAGAGGATTCAAAAAACTTCCATTTTCTTTCTGGCTTATCATCATCATCACACTCGGTCACGATCACAATAAGCAGATTGTAAAGTACGTGAAAACGCTGTGAAAAAAAGTTGATGATCAAGAGGGGCAGAGAAGTTCTCATGTTTTTTGTTTAACAATATGAAACGAGAAATCGATTAAATGAAGTGTTTTTTTGAAATGATAAAACTAAGTCACAGAATAGAACATAATAAGCTTTAAAACAACAACAAAAGAACCAAAAAATAATCCCCATGATTATGGGTTTAGTGCTTGTTAACTGTCTACATTATTTGATACGTAGACTTCCAATCAAACATTTCTATATTTGTTTTTGTCATCATTTGTCGCATAAACCACCCACTCCACCTCCGCAAATTTAAAGAAAAAACAACAAACATCCTCAGGGTTCCGTGTCAATATCGAAAAGATTTTTTATCAAATCACTCACGTCATCATTATTATTTTGCCCCAGGACTTTTTGACAGAATGACAGAGAAATGCAGCCCAAACAGTATTAAAAATGTAGCAGATTTCATACATTCTGCGACCTTTTTTGCTGCTGCATGGGAGTTTTCGAGAGAAGAAAGCAAAGTAACGGCATACCATACCACCCGTTTTCTTTCTTTTAATACCCAAAGACAATTCTGGTTTTATTCAATGTGAAGCAGTTATAAGTAGAAGATATTATATTGCCTGCACCTACTGCGTTCCCTATTCACATTTTTTATCATCCAGCTGCCGCTGAGCTGAGCCACCCTTGTAAATCTTATTTTTGGCGAACATTTATTGCTTGATCCAGTTCCAGTTTTTGAATCTAGTTGAATTGGACGGATTTTTTTGCATGATGCATGCATACTCATACAGTAATATTTTCTGGTATAAGTTCTCAATAAGAAACTGATCCAATATGCCTTATATACAGATAGTATGCATGCATGCTCATGTTACTATTATCACTATTATCATATCAGTAGGTGGTGATGAAACCAGTGCCTTCTCTATAACTTTTCCCATCACTGCTGTGCCTCTAATATACAGTTGTGTAAGTTTCTGCAAGTAATTGCACATTTTAAAGCTGCAGAATAAGCTCTTTCTTTCTTGTTAGTTTTATCTTTTGTGTATCTGGCTACTTTAAAGTACAATTGCTGGTGGTGGAAGTGATATGACTCAAACATTTGTGTTTCTGGCTACTGGTCCGATCGTGGTGGTCCATGGACCTAACCTATTTTATTTGATCATATATTCTCCTTTTTATTTGACTACATTATTATGCAATGGTATTATCCAAACACGTTGACTATAACTGTGGTGTATGGGAGGTCGTCGGGTCGATTCCACATTCATATGCGTTTGCTTAAAATATTTTACTATTTTCTCAGAGAGATACCATTTTACTATTTTTTAGTTTCCTAAAAGGAAATTGGAATAGGAACTCGCTCTCGCCATTCTTCTTCTTCTGTTTGCCGGGTACATTCCATATTTTTTGGAGGACAAAAAAAGACATGAAGAAACTATAATGTCGTGCCTCGGCATAAAATTCAACGCTGTGTATTTTATGAAAGAGTCACATCGACACACACGGAGATCACACTTTACTATATTTACGCCTGTATTGTACGTACGCAGAAAAGAGAGATAACAAGGCCATAAGAAAAGAGGAAGAAAGAGTGAAGTAGTCAAGCAGGAAAACCAAACAAGCAAAAGCAAGTCAAGCCTTTCTATTCGTTTGCTTTATTTAAACACTGCACGCACGTATGAAATTTTTTTCCACTCTTCACTTTTCCGTCACATGGGCACACATCTCAAAAGGGGAAATGCTGACTAGGCGAAGAAAGTGCTCACGTTTTTAAGTTACGTAAAGCGGACGCTTACTGGATTCTATAAATAGTGCGTATAGAAGAAATAGACATCTGTAAATCTCAAGCTAGGAGTAAAAACGACATGAGTCAAGGAAAAGAAGAGGAAAAAGTTCGTTTTAGGACTTTCCTTTTTAAACAATTTATTCCCTACACATAACTGACCACCACTGCTGCTGCGTGTGAAAAAGTGGTAGTATTTTCTTGTATATGAGCTTATTTTTCTTTTCCATGGACTGCCTTACTTAGCGTTAAGGCAAGATGTATTCTTGTGTCTATTTTATGACAGTTCCACTCCGTAATTTCCAAGCCGTCCCTTAAGCGGCGGCAATAACTAAACAGACAAAAAGATGGGAGGTATATCAGTTGTGTAGTGGGAAGGTAAAGCGGGTTAGATAAAACTTTTGTCCACTTTAGTTTTTCTGCTTGAGTTACGGCTTGGAGAGAAATGAGCAATATTTGGGGAGATTCCTTCACCCCAAAAATACTACGTTTATCTTGTAAAATACTTAAATTAGAAATGTACATTGGAAATTTAACTAGGTTTTAAACATTTCTACTATATGAACTTCAGAGAAAGAAAACAAAAAATTATTTGGGAATTCGAATGTGCCACATTTTTTGCACAACTTAATGTTATTAAAATTAATTGTTTCGATCAAGCCAAACCACATATAGATAGGAATTTAACTGATATTTCAATTACGAAAGCTTCATAGTATACATTATCATTTTGTTCTAATAAAAAATTTAAAGAAAGAACATGTTGATGCTGATTCTCAATTAGTAAGTAGGTATGGTATGGTGTCATTGCAATTTGGCTGCGACTTTTGGTTTAGAACATAAATCATTCAACTTATACAGAGATTATATTTTTGAAACCCTTATTTACAGCAACTTCACCGACTCTGTCCCATAATTTAAAAAATAAGTGTAAAGTATTTAATGATATCCTTTGTTCATATTGAAACTATAACTTTATTTATCATGAATTTTAGACAACATTGGAAGAAGGAAGAAGGGGGCCGTACTACAAGCATATAGGTACTTAGGTAAGAGTGTACAAATTAACGTCATCATGAGGTTTTGACAAGAGCAAAAAGCTCCTTCCATTCCAATCCATTACAGATTTACAAAAAGCCTACCCTACTTGTCATTGAGTTCATTTTAAGATGGATCCTAGAAACTTTTAATTCCTTTATCGTTGTACTCAAGGAACATAAATATTTTCTTTATAGAAATAATATACCTACCTATCCTATATTTTTGTATTAATTTTTCAAATTTTGCTCTATATATAACTTCGTCAATTACTGTCAATTGTGATGAAACTAGGCCACTAGTGGTTACCCTTTGTAGTATACTATTTGTATTTGGTCCCTTTCTACTAACTTGCAAAGAATAAAGTTGAAAGCAAAGAATACTTTACTTTTTAAAGAACATCAAGGAGAATGGCATCATAAACCAGAGTAGAGTTGGCTGTGCGTGAATAACCTTCACTCATCCAGCTCTTTATATATTTTCTGGGACAACCTTGGCTCGGGAAAATATTATGAAAAAGTCAGCGATGCTGATACTCGAACTGGCAGCCAAAAAATTTAAATCCTCCCTTCCTTTCTTCCAGTTCTCCTCCTATTACACTTATACATTATGGCTTTTCTAAACCTCAACCTAAAAGTTAAAAAGAAGTCCTCTCTCGTCTCTCCTCACTTCTTTTGCAAGCACAACACATAGTAGTCGTAAGTATATTTAGGCCATATATCTCTGGATTAAGGTTAGTAGACGAGCCAACAGAACTGAAAAAATTGCTGGTGGTGGAGAAAAGAAAAACCAAAAAGAAGATCTGCATTTACTACTTCAGCAGTGGCGCTTTTACTCTCTCTGTCTACAGCATCGTGTGTCCCTACTTTTTCTGTTCATTGCTTTCACAAGTAAACTGTATGTTTGCCGTTACCAGCACTTATCGTCATCATCAAAACGATGATAGGGCAATACCAAAGAAGGAGAAAGTACTCTATCTGTCTAGTTGTATTAGTGGTAGGAATGCAGTAGCAGATAGGTTCACCGTTTTTTTTTCAAAAAGTTTTTTCGTCTTAAGTAGACTTTCCAAACACATATATATCGCCTATACACACACTGTTTGTGTAATGGAATTTCGCGTGACAAGGTGTGACAAATTCGTCCCGGTCTCAATCTAAAATCTTTTTTCGCCCTGGCATTTATAAATGCTTTGAACGAGGAAAGCAAGAGAAATGAGTGTACTTACAAGATCACAGTGTTAGCTTAAAGAGTTATGTGTAGCCAACAGCATGCCTATATGATGTTATTATTGTGAAACTGCAGTAGAGATTTATGATTTTGCCATTCAGTCCGTCCGTCCGTCTAGTTAGATTTTTAATTAGATTTTATAATACCTAGTTTGGACACAATATTTAACAATTTTGTTTCTATACATTGGTTAAATTAGCATTTACAAATTAAAAAGTAAATTAAGACCAATTTATCTTAATGCATTTTTAAAACAACGATTCACACTTAATGTTGTAAAGATCAAGATGATCATAGTAGTTTCATTTCAGTTCAGCCCCTCTTCTACATTTTGCAAGAGACAGACACATATTCAGAGTGAAAGTCGTACGTATTAGCAAAGTACTTTTACAAGTACATATTGCAGTTCCCATATATGACCTTATGTTATAACATCAGCTTTTCCTATGCACTACTACTATTATTATTATTGAAGTTGTGATGATATGCTTTCATCTTAACTTTGTTCTTATGTACTTCTCAGTCCGATGCTTTCTCTAGCTTGTGTAATGGCTTGTCAGAAAGTGAAGGAAAACCTTCCTCGGTGTCTTTTTCACGTCTTTTACAAATAATCTGGGCCCTTCGTCATTGTGAGATTATGGATACTTCAGAAGAGATGCTCTTCTTCTTCAAAGAAAGCAGAGAAAACATAGATTAACTTAAATACTCGTTTATTCACTCACTCCGAGAATAGTCTTCAGTGGCACTCCAGCACACAAGATTTTGTCTACTGCAAGCTTATACACACATCTATTTCTACTTATCCATACTTAACAATCTCGTATACCAAGATGAGTACAAGTGTGTAGTAGGTATACAACATTCGAAGGAATTTATGAATAGCCACCACTGCACCCACGCATATGGAATCTACTCTCTACGTTTGATTCATTCTTGGAGACACATTATATCATAATAATCGTAATAATACTGCTCGTTAAAGTTTTTGAAAGAAACAACCTGCTTTCATTGCTATTACCATCATCATTATTATAGTTTACTATAAAGACATACTTACTAGATTATATGGATGTTGTTGGCCCATTTTCTTCTTTTTAGCAGGTAGTATTATCAATATGCCATAATCTTTGTACATGCCTTATAGTCGAGTGTTTACAACGGAAAATGGCCCATATATACTTATCCATCCTATCAAACAACCAACCTTGTCGACTATGTTGCTGTTGTTGCTCGTTGTCGTCCTCTCTCCAGAAAAAAAAGAATAAGTGCAAAAATGGAAAGCACCGCCACATCAGATGATCCCTCTCTTCAAGTCCATAGGACAACCGACCAAGAGCTATCATCGTCATCGTCAACCTCATCATTCTTTAGACTACAGGAGAACTTGGGTGCTACTAGTTTAATGTTATTACATCCTCTTTGTAGAGAGTTTTCTGAAGAAGGCCTGCCACACAGTATCAATGTAATAGTGGTTCCACTCGAGAGATAGTAAATTTATACTATAATACCAACTGTGGTGTTGGCATCGTATGATCGTCATCATCATCCTATTAAGAAGACCTAAGAAAAGCTGAATGTGATGCAAAGGATAAGAAAAAAAGGAAAACGTAAGACATAATCATCTCTCAAAGACACATTCCGGCATGAACTCATCTTCCTCCCTCTCACCCACCCTTTCTAGCTCCTTGTTTTCGTCTTATTATATTTTTTCTTCTACTTATGTGGCATATGTTTATATGGGTACTTAAGGGATTCTCTTTGAAAAATTGTGGTAGGCAAAAATAGACGTGACTTCCGCTCCGGCGGTTCACTCTTGTTAGCAGAAGCATAAATAAGTAGGTATATAAAAATAGGACACAATTCCTTCATAATAAGTAAACATCAATAATATAACATATTACATGTAGCTACGCCACTTTAAACTCTAGCTATGATACTACTACTATAAGTTATAAGGAGAACTTATAATGCATTTTTCTAAGTATTTTAGGAGATGCTCATTTTATAATTCTGAGAAACGTTGGAACGATGTAGTGACACAGTAGCCTTGTAACTGTTCTGAAACGTATTACAAATTAACGACACACATTGAGATTGAGACAAGAAGACGTTGAATAAAAAGGATATAGCCAGGTTTACTTTTTTGAGTCAGTCACGACATGACAAAGTTATACAATTTTCTTTTGGGTAGATGATGTCAAAAGAATAAGTTTTCTACTCTGACGATGAGTTCAAGAGAAAAGGACTTAGCAAACGAGCTGGCTGGAAAGGGGGCAGACTTGGAGTCTATTCATTGAGTAAGTAGCATAATACGTAGGAGGTAGGAAGTGGAAACTCGTCAGTCATCATCATCGTGTCTCTGTGAGCTTAGTGCATGCATAGGTACTTACCTCTACTTGTATACTCGTTGGATCGCTCTTTCGTTTCTTTAATGGAATCTAAAAGACTTGCATAATACAGGAAGATTCCCCATTGCTTATTAAGCATTTAACTTTTAAGTATTCATTATGAGGTATTTTGTTTATGTATCTAATTTGTACTTTTTTTGTAATGCAAGAAGAATGATCATGGTACAGATTCAAAGGGAAAATTTAGTACATTAAAATTGGAGTACTTTTGCAGATAATCATGAACTAACTGAAAAACTAAATTAATCCTAAAATGACGCAAATTTCAAGTGAAGCCGAAACATGAAAAACTGCCAGATACTTTGTTTCTGGTAATTTTATTAAAGGTCATGCATAATCCTATAACGCTTACTAAAATGTATGCATGATACTCTTAAGATTGAAGCTAACCGTAAATTGATGCATAATATCCTTTTACAAAATGCTCCGATTCAATTAGTAGGCAAGAGCGAAATAGTATGTTTGCACATAAATATAACTTTTGAGTTTCTCGGTAAATAATTCAAGTAGAATAGTTTGTATACGAACAAATCATAAATGCAATAATTTATTTGAATTAACCATGCTTTTAAGTGGTGAATGTACGTATACATGAACGAGAGCATGATACCATCATTCCTGTGTACAGCAGTATAAGGTTTACACTGAAAAAATGGACAATAGCCAGAAGAATAAAAAATGTAAGCTAGTTTTCATGCAAATATTATTTATACTGATATTTTACATGTAAATGAGAATGTGGGTAGCCAAAGCAAGAAACAAGATTTTTCTTTTGTTTGGCTACTTTCTCCTCTTGAACTTGGTGAATACGAATTGAGAATGTTAATACGCATATCCGATGTAGATTTGACATGCCTATGCAATGCATATAGAATTCATATACATGTCCTTGTCATACGAACAAACATTTATAATAATCGTGTGCGTACCTATGTATAATGTAATATCACATAATATAATCTGTCCACTTTTCTTTTTCCCTTAGGCCTTTCTTTTTTCCGCTTTTGCAAGCATATTTATTTATGCAATAACAATGATAAACATAAAGGCAAAAGGGTCAATCGCACTGCTAAGCAAGAAATAAGGTTTAGAAAAGTCTAAACACAAAAAAACGCTCTAGCTCTCTTAAGCAAAACAAGTTGCCTAACATATTATGAGCCTAAGTAAACTCCACATGACCATAAATATGAATCCAGGCCTGTATGCATACAATTTGAATAGATGCATGGATTATGTCTGTGATATGTACAGGCATTATTAGAATCAAAATGTTTATGAAGACTTGAGCAGAGCATATACCTAAATGAAAGCTAAAACATACACACAGTAAATATATCAACAGTTCATTGAGTTTGTTTACTGTGAGGCAAGAACCACAAGTAAAATGACAAATCTACGATATTCCACAGGATAAGAGAATGGCTTACACAAGGAGTGAACTCAAGCTGAAAGAACAATAGCATTTTACCAAAGTTATTTATACAGTTTTATTTACGAGAAGAAACGTATAAGTGGTAGTAGCACAAATAAATTTATTTGATGTTTGTGGGATCTACCACTTTAAACCGGCTTTTCTCTTTTCTTTTCACTGTTTTATTCTGCTTGAATTATTATTGCCGTTACGCGTGCAAGCCGAAAGCCAACCGTAAAAGAAGAGAAAGTAAAGAAACCAAAGAAAAAGGTAAGGAATTCTTACAAAAAAGAAGAGAAGAAGTGATGTGTAGGAGTATATGCTATGCGTTTTCAGTGTGTGATGGTAATACAGTAGTAACCAGTGAAGTGGAGGAGTACTCTACTATCCCATGTCAAAGGGCAGTAAAAAGGGGAAGTAAATATTATCGTATTAAATCCTACACATGTAAATTTTAAGAAAACTAGCCATATAATTATTTTTATGATGAGGGAAAACGCTCTCCGGCTCAAGTTAAATTTCTCCCTAAAAACAACTAACAGCTATGGAGAACCTTTTACTCCAAATGAGTTTTGTATGACTATTTACCAGTCATTTATTCAAGTTGCACACAATATCATTATTATTATCAGGCGCACTATATGCTGTATTTATATGGCATATCATATATGCATTCATACTTTATCACAAACAGATACTCAATGTATATAGGCTATTAGTATGGTTTATACCTACATTTAGAAAAAAAACATCATGTAATGTGAAATAATGTAATGCACACTGTAGCGGAACATGACATAACACGGTAAACACTTTTAATGGGTGTAATGTGCTAACTTTTGGAAAAAGAACTAGAAAGAAAATAGAGGGAAAGAGGAATAATAATAAAAAGAGAAGAAAAGTAGGTATAGATTTTAATTTCCCACTAGCCATTATATTCTTCTCGTTTTGTCGAGAAAAAAGAAATAAAAGGAGTTTGTGACGGGAACAATGATGTTGATGACGATGATGAGTTTTTTCCTTTTGCTTTGCTTGAATAAAGCACGTCATTTTATGAAGGCATCTTACATTATACGCCACGCCGTTCGTCCCCATACACTAAAACACGTACATTAGTAGCTGCGTGTATATGACCGCATATTTAATGGTGCTCTTCTCCTTATTCTTCCAAATAATATCCTTTAAAGGCATTAAAATAATTGCCATGAAAAGAAACGCGAGCAGCGACTATCATGAGAATGATAGTACTAGTCCCTTTCTACTAATCTAACAAAAGACAACGACGATAAGGAGACAATATCTAGAAAGAGCAGCTCAGCAAATGGATATATAATATTATCTTTGTGTACGCACTTGGTATTTTAGCCAAGAAAATTGTAACTTTGTCGAATACTGCTCATAAGCACAGCATAAGTGAATGAAAAAGCTGTTCTCAGATTATGAGATGTATAATGGAAGTGAAAATGGTCTTTATATTTCCCTTTTCTCTTTTTCCCTCTTTGTCTCTCTATACGCATCTTGCATCCAAATACATCCAAATATATAGCTGAGTAAGCTTTTTAAAATAAACCGCGGTTTTATTTCTGCTTATTACAACCTCATCATATATTATTGATCATGTTCGTAAGACAAAACCAGATATACTATTGCTGGCTCGTTGGCAGACTGATAAGTTAAGTAGTTGTTGTTAGTATCCGTTTCACACTCGCAAACTTTGTGCTACACACGCAAAAAGTGTCACAAATTGCACAATTGTACATGTAATGTCCATTACACTTTATTAGTCATCATCATGATCATCTTCGTAGTACATTATCACTCCCTAAAGACTGTACAGCGATGGGCAATATCACAGTAGTCATTTTGATTACTAGTGCAGTATTATGATGAGCATCAGAAGAACGACAAACTCTGCAACAGCATGACAGAGGACAGGAGACAGCATGATGTCTTTCCGTTACGTGGTTTAGTCAACTGTGAGAAACGCAGATGACCAGGAATAAAAGGGATAAAAAGATAGGGCTGAAACTGTTTGTGAGTCAGACAGAGACAATGGCAATGTCATTTCACTTTAGTGCACTTTCCTGATGTCGTCATGCTCATGTTTAATGCTACTGACTATACATTTCCCAAAATCATAGTGGTTTCATAGCTTTAACACAATTATAAATTATTGCATGACATCTGTTCATCATAATAATCCGCTTCTGCTGCTTTTTATCTACTATCGCGGCGGGGGTGGTTTGATGGCTTGGCAATGTAATAATATCTAACTGCACGATTGAATGAATACGATGGTCAATAATTTTCCCTTTCATAGGTCATTATCATAGACTAAATCAGGAATTTCATGTGTCACGAAAGGAAGGGAGGCAGACTAATGTTATGTGCAATGCACCCAAGTGTGATGCAATCAAGGATTTTCCTGCTAGATTTTTACCTGCGGAAACCACCGTCACCATCCTCCTACTGTTTCTCTTCTTTCCGCTTCGTAATAATGGAACCACTAATGGATCAAAAGACGCAATAACTCAATCAAGCTTCGTTGTGACATTATTATGAACTCGTTGTAGAAGAATCTTTATTTGCGGCCAATAAAAAACACAGTTGCTTTTCACATGACATTACGTGTCATTATTTTTACATGTCCAATATAATTAGTGGGATATTGGAGCCATAGTATTCTGGCTTAAAATATACATGTTCTGAGTTTCTAGTTGCATGGTCTACCACGATGTCTCCATTTATTTGCCCTAATCACAAAAGGTATAAGTAAATATGAAATGGCCTGAACAGTAGAAACTCGTGCAATAAAATTTCGCACACGCGACAATTAAGATTACAATCAGCCCATTCCAATGACAGTAACGGAGAAATAGAAATATAATTCATGTTGCCTACATACGTTAAACATAAGAGGAGTACGTGTGGTTCTTTCTGAATGACTCGGGTACTGTTTTATCACTATATCTGCAAATTTATTGAAGTGTTTGCTGTTGTCAACTGCTGTGAAAAGGTGGTGCAGGAAAAAATAAGGTAAAAACGTCATTTTACAAGCGAGTATTTCAAATTGGTTTACCTTTCATTATGCTGTACCGATTGCGTTAAATTTGGGCAATGTACTTTAAATTAAGCAGTTGTAGATGGAATATGCAGTGATTATTAGTAGAGAAATTGAATCACAAAGGGATTGTTGAAGGCGCCAGTTTTGCATTAAGTCATTCACGGTATTAATAATAAAAAGGACCCCAAAAGTACCTGATTTACGTTTCATTTCGCATTCACATTTATTTGTCGAATTATATCATATTACATCATACATGGAGGAGTATGAAAAGATGGAGAACATAAAGTATACATACAATTTGGCAGATATATTTTCATCTCTCTTTATAAATTATAAAAGAACCATACCTTTACATTATTATAATGATAGAATTCTCATTCAGTGGAATGGAGTATTCCAATCTTCATATC
>JAQFYG010001695.1:0-17689 GCA_034694325.1 Entomobrya corticalis | reverse complement strand
AAATGTCATTATCGAGTTTTAAAATCATATTTTCGAATATTGTCCATTTACTGTACTTATGCTATGCAATTTGATAGTGACAATGACAATTTGATAATGATCAAAACCTAGACAAGAAGAGTCACAGTCCACAGTTAGCCACCTAATCTGCAAGCCAGCCTTCAGCCAGCTCCGTGCATCAGCACCAAACTACATGGCTCTCTATTAAACTACGTTCTGTCCGTGTATCACATGTACTCTTTTTATCATCTTCAATTCTTCACCACACAGTTGAGAGGCGAATGGTGAATTGCCTAAAAAACAACTCTGCTGGTCTGCTGATTTTGATTCGCAATCTGATTTTATCGTGAAATTGTCCATGGCCTATTGCATGCGTAAACAACGATATTTATCCAACACAAACTGTGTAATTAGTAATTAGTTTTTATTATGAATCTTTTGGATTAACATAATTTTTTCGTCGCCCCGTTTTATTTCTGGACATTTTTCGTGGCATTTAGAAGGAGTGGATATAGTGAGTGCATCGTCATTTTATCTACTCTTTTATCTGATCCGATCGATTTTCCTTGCTGGAAGAGTAAATAACAAACAAGGAATTGTTCGCAGCAGCTGAGATAAGCATTATTGAAGGTCAAGAATTGCGTAATTAATTGAGTTTCGAAGTGAAGGTAACTGTCTAATTACCAATTTACATTGTACTTGCTTATTTATAATTTCTAATGTGTAATGAGACTTAAGTTTTTGGTTGTTTTTTATTAACATGCATGCGTGTAAAGATTGTTCTTGATTCTTGAACAGTGTTCAATGGCTGAGTTTACAGTTGCTTAGTTGTCACCAGTCAGTCAGTAAAAGATAATTGAAACTTAATTTCTTTAAGTGTTGAGAATTAATAGTCTGTCATGTCGATCGTTTGTTGTTATTCATCATAGAGCAAAAGCCATTAGCTGTTAGCTGTAGCAGCCATTTATTGTAATATTTGCGATCATCAAATAAATATATTTCCTTGCATGTAAATTCCATAGTCGGATCACGATGTTGCCAACGAAGTTCTGGCTGTCAGTTAGTTAGATTCATATCAGGGTTATGATTTTATGTATGATACCAAACAAAAGTAAATTGAACCGATTCCCATTTTGTATTGTGTTATTGTTTTTTTACAGATAAACGAAGAAAGTTAAACTAATTATTCGCTGATTCCCTAATTTATAGTCAAAATGAATCAAATGAAGAAAGGTGTCGAGGGGATCTATCGAAATCTGTCAGTTCCCATGCTCCGAATTCCATGCCGTTGTGCAAGCAGTGGAAAGGTTGTCAAAGGACCCCAACAAACAGTTTCAGGTAGGAATGGTGAAATCAATTTTTTAAAAGATTTGTCTAGAATTGTTGCAAGTTATTTGTATGTCATTTTGACACTATTTTGCCAATTAAAACAGCTTCAACTGCAACCCAGATAAAACCAGAGATCATAATTAACGAAAGATCTAAACGACGGGGAGTACCACTAGATGTTCCTTTGCCGGGCTTATCGAATCCATCGTTTTCTACTACAGAACGCGTTTCCTATGAAACCCAGGTCACAAAATTGGATACTGGATTGAGAGTTGCTTCGCAACCTAGACCGGGAAGGTATTGTACGATTGGCGTCGCCATAAAATCTGGGGCACGATTTGAGAAATCTTTTGAAAAAGGTGTGTCACATGTGGCTGAGAAACTTGGCTTTCTTGTAAGTGAACCCACAGTGCTAAACGGTTAATTAAAATTAACACAAGCCTCTTACTTGACTAATGTACTAATGTTTCCGTTTCAGACATCCACCGGATTCCCAGATAAAGATTCGGTGATCAAGGAAATGGAAAAATTCGGTGCTATCTGCGACTCACAAACGTCTAGGTTAGCTAGAATTATAATTGATTAAAACCCTACTATATGCCTTTACTTAAATTAAATTTAACATCTCTGCTTGTAGGGATACAACTGTTTATGCAATATCAACGCAAGTTTCTGGACTGGATAAAATGATGAAATTGTTGGGAGAGGCCGTATTTCGTCCTCGTATAACAGAAGATGAAATTGGCAACGCACGTCAAACTATCTTGTATGAAATGGAGGATCTGCAAATGCGACCTGACAAGGAATCCGTTATTTTAGAGATGATTCATGAAGCTTCTTGGAAAGATAACACGCTTGGATATTCCCGATTTTGCGGTTCTGAGAACATTGAAAATATTACCAGAGATGAAATATTAAAATTTATGAAGACTTACTACGTTCCCGAAAGGATGGTCGTGTCTGGAGTCGGAGTGGATCATAGCGAACTGGTCGATCTCACTAAAGAATATTTTAGAGTAGACAAATCTACATGGAATACTGAAGGCATTGCATCTGCCGCTGCTGATGAAACTCAAGCCGTGTACACTGGAGGAGAAATTCGGGTAAGTATTCTCACACTTGTGTTGCATGTATGCATGTACCAGCTCAAACCATATTATGAAACATTACAAAAAAATTGTTACTTTATTTAAATTTTCGACAACAGATTCATCAAGACTTTACACAGTTCAATGCTGGTCCGTTACCCGTACCAAAACTCGCTCATATGGCCATTGGACTTCAGTCAGTATCTCATCTTGATCCACTTTTCATTCCTGCTTGTGTCTTGAATATTATGATGGGAGGTGGAGGATCCTTTAGTGCTGGTGGTCCTGGGAAAGGAATGTATTCAAGACTTTACACTAATGTTCTTAATCAGTAAGCTTTGCAACTTCAGTATTCCGATAAATATTTAATTAACAAATTAAGAATTTTCTATATGAATGTTTATTCTCTTTTTTAGCAAACACTGGGTTTACAATTCAACTGCATACAACAACTCGTACACAGACGGTGGGATGTTTTGCATTTACGGTAGTGCACCTCCAGAATACATGAGATCTTTGACCGAGGTTCTGATACAAGAATTTCACAAAATGGCAGATCCTCTTGATCCTGAGGAATTCGATGTATGAATATATTCGTCTAGAATATGCAAATAATACTGGGATAGACGCTTACAAAATGTGCCAGTTTATATTTTTGGTGTGATAATTATTATGTTTTGCACTAAAATTTTAGCGTGCTAAGCGTCAACTTCAGTCAATGCTACTCATGAATTTGGAATCTCGTCCTGTTCTTTTTGAAGACATTGGCCGACAAGTGCTCGCCCATGGGCACTACAAGCCTCCTACTGAATACATGCGACTGATCGGTACGTAATAAGTGTTCCTACGTCGTAGTCATTTTTAACGATTGATTTATATTTAAATCATTTTAAAAATATTCGTTTGATATTAGATCAAGTCACCGAAAATGACATTCGTACCTTGGCTCAGAAGATGTTAAAAACAAAACCTAGTATGGCTGCTTTAGGACTGTTGGATCGTCTACCAGAATACAAAGAAATCGTTGCTGTAGGAGAAGTTGAATGTCTGAAACAACCTGTTAAAAGTTTGTTTAGACGTTGAGCAGAAAATGAAATATCACATCAATATGCATAATATTTAGCTTTATATAAATCATATTGTCATACTATGAATTATGAATCCTTGTTATTATTATCTATCCGTAAAAATAGCATAAAATAAAATAAAGTAGATAATTATAGGATTGTTTACAATAAAAAATCGAGTAAACTGTACAGAATTTGTTGTTCTTAATATGAAATTTTCATGAGCATACATGAATATATACAAGATCAAAAATGGATGTTTTTCTAGCTCAAAGCTATATTATCAGTAATACTTACACATTTTATTACTTGCATTCCAGTAAATACTAGTAATTTTCTCCTTAGGGGACAGGTACGGAGGATTTAGCCAACGCGAAATTTCGCTTAGCATTCGATTAAGCTGAGCATGCATGGTATAATTATATTTTGTTTAGCTGGATGTATAGATCATTCAAAACTGGAACATTGAATGGAACCGACTTCAAATAGAAATCTGAAGTTTCGGCTTCAATTTTACAGAAACTTCTAAATTCAAGATCAGGACCGAGATACAGCAACTGTGCACCTTTTAAATGTACACTACTAACCTCATCTATTTTAATTTTCTACTGAAATCTTTGAATCGTATTCAATATTATATATTTAATTTTTTTGTCCATATTTTTTACCTACAAACTGCCCTTGAATGGAGCAAAGAACCACGAAGGTGTGGTACGAGTCCAAATTTTTCCGAGAAGTGGTGTTGCCTTCTGGGTAGAAGCATGTTTTCCCAGTAACTCGGGTAGCTTGTAACCGGATCAAAGTCAAAGAAGACTTCCAGCTAACGTGCATTCCCAAGGTCATTCCTCTCCATCCACACATGTGTAATTATAGTTATTCACGTACCTAGGGGCCATTACCAGATAATTCACGTATAACTCATAGCGTCAGTGTCGGCTTTGTTGAAGCAATGCTTCTAATTGTATTTGATTTGTCACCATAAGATATTAATTCATAGTGTCAGTGACAAACCCACTAAGCCCAGATTATAATCTCCATTTAATATAGGTTTATTAACAAATAAAGAGTATATTTCAGTAGTAATCAAAGAAATCTTTTATACATTGAATTTATTGACAAGAAGTTACAATATTTTCACCGTGGTTGTTATGTACTTGCATCGGATCGCATCTTGAAGCAGATTGATATAGAGCTCTAGAGGCGAATTTATGTTTAGACAGATTAACTTGTTGGTAGGTGCGTAATTATAAATCTTTTATGACCACCGCCAGTTAAACTTTTTTTGTTAATATGAAAACATATTTTAGATGACTGTCTCTACTCTCTTTTGATGTCATACATAACTAGCATCTCTAAAAATAAGCATATTATGAATTGTAATGGCACATATTTAATGACAATGTATTGCAAGTTAAATATTACTTATGCACTTTACATTTTAAAAAATATAGCTGCCCTTGATGATTATTCTGCTCAACTTGATTGTATTCCAAACAGAGTATTTTAGCTTTTTTACTGTGACAGCGAGAAGTGGCAGGCATATTATTAGTGATACGGTTGCTTGGGCGCCGTATCAGGCCAACAAAGCAAGTCATTGCCGATTGTCGACCCTGTTGGTGTACAAAATGTTACGGTTAGCGGTTGCACGCTATGCACTTCTTAATTTAATAGCTTTGTGAATGTGAACAATAAAGAATTCCTCTTAAAAAAGAGGGACAGTGTTTCATGTTTTACGGATGTTGTATTGTACGACGCTGTGAACATGAGTGAGCGCACATGGCAATGTTTCCATCTCATTTTTAAGTAGTCATTTATTGTACTTTTTACAAAAAAAGTCATGGGGACCTGTCTTATACGATCATACTGAAGATATAATTGGAGTACCGCGTGGAATATTCCTAAGAATTATAATTTTTCATAAATTTTATGTGTACAATGCAGCAGCTGCTATCAACAGAAACGGTCATGACATAAAATGGTCAGCCAAATAAAAAGTGTGTAGACTCTTCACCTTTTGTTTTATATGCAATATCTTATAATTAATTACCTTAGATAAAAATAAGCGTCATGGTTGCAACTGATGTCATGAAAAAGTCACCAACAACGTTCACTTTCTTTAAATAAAGCTGCAAAGTTGAATGCGAATTCCGTTTCTAAAGAACGTTATCGAATTTTGGTTTTTGGAATATTAAATATGGATACATTCAAAGGTCTCTAAACGACTTTTGAGTTTTTAAATTAAAATGCGTCTACAGCATCACTTGCATGAACTTTGCTCTTTATATACTACATACTTCTAGGATATTTTTCTTATCCCCATGTTACCCCCAACAAACAAATATCATCAGTAATAAATATGAACGTCCTGATAATCCTTGAATTATATAAATAGCTACATCATCAATAGCCTCGATGGTTTAAAAATCAATTTCGAAGTCTTCAGTTCTTACCATTTACCAACATTTCCTCATGCCAACAGGATTTAACGATAAGTTCTCAATTACCTTCAACTTTCAAAAATAATTATGACTTTATTTTTAAAGTATAAATACATGCTTTTGCTTAACAGTGGGTACAATACCGTCAAGGAAGAGCAGTTTACCTTAAACCAAACGGAACTATGTATGTCTTTTAGGTTTTCCGTTTCAGATGATTTCTTCACTGTGTCTCAAGTTGCAACAATACAATTGCAAATTGCTCAAATAATATGCAAGTTCATTGCTGCAAAATGATCTAAAATGTTATAGTGTTTCTACCATTTAGGGAAAATGGTTGGATAGATACTATCGCAATGTGGAATTTTTATTTGATCGGTCTGATCTATGAGTAAGCATGATGTAGCAGTCTGTTTACACTTACTTTTCTTTTCTTATACAATTTGTAGGAACCTAACATTAAATGCAAGCCCAAAATCAAACCGATGCAACAACGACACAAATTTCTCATCATCATGATTCGATATAATCGAATATCGACTGATTTTAGCTAAGCTATTTTACTGTGAAGGACTACTATGTTTATTTTAATACTACTAATACATAATACGAATAAACAACGCAAAAATTTTGATCACGAATTGCATGCTACTTTCCTACGTTGTAGGTACATAAAAACTTCTTAAAATGTAAAGTGCATAATATATTAATGAAATGTCATTTCATAAAATATGAAAATGGAAATGCATCTCGCGTCGGGTCATAAAAATGCAGCTTGAGTTTTAAGAGATGTAACATTTTTATTCTTTGTCACATTTATATGGTAATTGTAAACAAGCTAGTCATGATTTTTTAAAGCGATTTATTGTTATGAGTGCATGCAATTCTGAGTTTGACTGAACAAGATAAAAAATCTATTCCGACGATGAGATGGGATTTGAATTTGCAGTTGGCTTGCCATCAGTCATCGAGCCAGCGCAACCAGCAATTTCTTGAGCTGAGTTCTTGTTAATTTTTTTCATTTGTGAATTGTACCTTTTTAATCTGAAATGTATTTTGCTAGTTGGCGTAAGGAACGAATTACTTTGACAGCGATGGTAATTTTGTTTTCATATCTGCATGAGTATGCCACGTTTTTATTGCACACGGCTTAAATTTGGATGTCTACATCTTTAAAAGGCTGAGGCCGAGGACGACTGGGACTGGGAGTCTGGCTCTGTCTGGGGAGAGGGAGGAATTCCTATAAGTGCATTGATGCACTTTCTTCTTCCTCCTCACAACAGTCAGTATTATTGTTGCACTTCATCACGATGAAAGTGTGCATTGTGCATACTGTAATTCATTGAAAAAATCATTGCAGGCAGAAGAATACCAACTTGACAGAGCAATAGAGACTGTTTTTTACCTTTCTAAATTACCTACCTGCAAGTACTTGCGTCATTTTCTTAATTAAGCTTCATTGAAAAAATGTAATTTATACAAATCATTTCAAAGTTTGAAACAATTTCTGTAGTATTCATAATTGTAATTTGCAACTGTCGCTTTTATGTCAGTAATTTTTATAGCATGTGCAATTCTAATGAAGTCTGCATAGATAATATTGCATTTATGAAGTGACATGCAAAGACAATGATATTTTTTAAAATCATAAACCAAATTGGCATGCTTTCAAGTGAATATTTCAGTTTGTTGGTTGTATTTAACATTTTTTTCCTAGTTTTGATTGATAAAACTTATAAGTAATATTGAATATAGTTTGAGGCATTCTTTTGCACCAATATTTTTAAATACGACATTAAAAGAAAAAAACAAAAGCACACAGAAAGCATAAACATCGTTGTAAATTTTTTTTAAATTGCTATTTCATTGCTATTAAATAGGATTTATTGATTAGAATTTGTTTAGCCGGCTAAAAGTTCATGGCATCGTAAATTAAATATTTTGTTTCTCGTAAAAATGCTCACTTGTTTATATTTTTGAAAGCATTTTGTTTACGTTTAAATGAATACATCCTAAATAACAATGACAGTATAATAAAAAAAACACCACCCACTATTTAAGTTTAAGTAATGATGTTAAACTAAAATATTATTTTTCCACTTAAATGGCCGTTAGGCTTAACCATTGATCGTGCTGTGTGAACAAACAAATCCTAAAGGATGGCATACTCGTAGTATATAGATCTTACAAATTATTAGTTAGCCTTAAATAAATACACTATACACCTAAAGCTTGTAACAAGTCATTCGAGTTATAAATTGCTAAGGACAAATGAGATCATACTTTACAAGTTTGTTTCGCGTCTTTCAAATACTTGATTACTAAAATTATGTTTATTTATATAGAATTTATAGCAACAGGCCACGACGTCAATTTTCATACCAATGCAACATAATAAAATAGTAAATTGGGTTTGTATTGCACTTCTGCTAAATTTCTAAGTTATTGTTACATTGCAAATTAGAGCAGCACAAGGAAAAACCTGCCGACAAACTTCATAGTTAGATTGTACGGGCTATTGTAAGTAACAGTAATTAATTTTTCTATAATTCTCACATGGAGATCACTTTGATTCACTATTATTATTACTGTTAAATTGAAATGGGACAGTTTGTCACTTTTGTGACTTATTGTCAATTCAGCATAGTGACAAAGAAGAGAGAACCGCTGACGAAATCAGAAAATATTGAAAGTGGAATCATATTATATTTGAATCCTTAATTAATTACATACGTAAATACCTACACATGCTATCTTTTAGTGATAAAATCATTAATAAAGCATAATGAGATCCTGTCATTTCCACAAAGAGTTAAAATTATGCTTTCGCTGCACATTGCACCTACGTAATTACATCATAAATGTACATAGCACTAATCCACATAATTTTTTATTATGAAAATGTTGGATGTGATGTGTAGCATGTGCCGTCAAGTGTTACAGTCTGAGAGTCAGGTAAATACGTATGTAGTAGCTAAAAATGTATGTATGGACCGGTTCTTGCCGGTATGGTTGTTGTGATGATTTACTTGTACAATTATGTCATGTCATCGTGACGAGTGATTTAATGGTGTACATAAATTAAGAAATATCATAATTAGTTGCTACTTACTTATGTTGTTCCTTCACTTCTTAATATCACTACCCAGAATTTTCCAACCAATAATAACGGAAATGCAAATGCATGTTTTCGAATTGAAGTTTAGGGATACAATTATATATTATGCCACATTATAAAAAGACGCACGTAATAATGTGGGCATGCAACTCACTCAAAATTTTGCAGTTTTGATATTAATCATTTTATTGTTAGGTGGTGATGGTTGACGAGATTGCTTCTTATTATTATGCTCTGCAACTGCAAACGCGCATGCAAAAATTATGGTCCCCATCCGACAACTACTGCAAACAGACTGAGAGAGCTCAAATTGCATAAGGACCTCTCGCTCGCTTGCATGCGACAAAAACATTTTTTAATCTCGTGAGGAGAAACTAGAAATCTTGTTTATTTTTCAAGCACAGACCTATAAACTATTAGTTTTTCAACTTCCCTTTTCTACTGGCTTCCTTCCTTCCTTCCCTTCTCCTCCCTCTTCCTAGTCCAAACTACAACTCTTTCATACCTTACTTTTTGAAAACGTACAACTATTTTTTTCTAAATTGATTGCATCCTTTCACTCAAATAGGCTGAAAATGTATTGAGTCAAGTTTACTCTTGGTCCTAGGCTTTCATATAAAAGCCATTCATGCAGTTAATACCTCAATTTAACATTGCCTTTAGTACTTAAAATCTCTGAACTCTGAACGTTTGTAAAAGTACCTTGCTTGCCAACAATTTTGATCGTGCCATCAAAACTTCCACAAGATCGTAGGAAAGGACAGAATAAATGTGTTTTTATTTCTTGCTGCATTAAAAATCGAATGTTAATGCAAACGTCTTGTTGAGAACTTCCATTATTTTACCAATAAAATGTGCCATGATTGGGTATACCCAATCATGTACCCAAGTACCCAAGTATATACCCAAGTATGAGTTGAGGGATGCAAATAAACGTAGCAGTTGAGCGGCAAATGGCCTCTCATTCTCCCACAGGCAGCAATTCAGTAAAGTTGATGATCAGTGGATTTTTTAAAAACAACAAACGAACAATCATTTTGAATTTCAATAATGTCTATTAAGCACAACGAGTTTTTTCCTATTAATACATTTTCATCATTTATTATTTATTTATCTGGTACGATGATGTGTGAAACGAAATATCTATGTATATACATTAAGTGGCCAAGTTAACAATTAGTATTCAGGCATAATTTTCGAAAAGCGGTTGAAGGAGGTTTTTGATTGCATGAAATATGAATACCTATTTGTAAAAACCTCAATGGCTTCTATAGGAACTACATTTAAATATGTTTCACAGTTCAGATTAATTGGCACGTAGGATCACACTGAAGTGAGTGAGTTTTCGAGATTCCAAAGCATTTTCTTTAAATATAAATATTTTGATAGATTTCATAGGACTAGGACACATAGCTTGAGGCCAACTATTTTAGTCATGTTATTTTTATAGGGGATGAGATGAGACGGGAAATGGAGCAAATGAGAAGGAGGAATGCGATGCAGTGGAACGCATTAACTAAACTTAAAAATTAAGGCAAATACTGCAACAAAAGCAATTCAACTATTTAATACCAATATGAGAATCAAATGTTGATTAGAGATTCATTCGGGCAGTGAATTAGCTCATTGGGAAACGGGACCGTGTAGCGTCTCAAGCATACAATGGATCAATGGATATTTTTAACTTTAAAAAATTTAAAAATTATCACTTGACTACATTTACTGAGTTTACATTCAAGCATTTGTTTATGTTTGATTCTCCGAAGCGTTAATGACAGCTACAGAATACCCACACCATACTTGATAATGTGAAGTTGAAGTTAAGTTTCTAATGGTTTGTACCTATGATAAAATCGAACAATCCTTGGATGAATTTAAATTTTTTATTAACTATTTAATTCATATCTAATATAACGTATATGTATATTTTTGACATTAACTTTTTACATAATATTTGTGGGATTATGATGAACTATATTTAATGATAACCTGCTTTTTATTACTTCCTTGAAAGAAAGTAAAAATACAGTAAAGATGAGCATTAAGTTCCACAATAATATTATTGACACTATTAACGTTACATTGTAGTAGACTACTAGAGTTTGATACATTATTGCTGCGATGAGAAATATGATGACAATTTTCCTTTTCATGGTAATGCATACAGTAAAACACTACAGCTTTTAATATAATGTATAAAGAATGCTGCATGACCCTATTTGAAATCAAGATTATTGGCAGTAACTTCAAATGAAATTGTCTAAGAAGCAGATAAGCTGAAGATCTATGCATGCAATAATTAAAGTAAAATGTAATTTAAACTAAAAAATATGCCCAAGTTCTTTAAGTTTTGTGTTAATTTGTAACATGAAAAGCCTTAACTTAACTGCTAACATCAATGTTATTTGTTCCGTATTAACGTTATGAAGGCATAAATGAAGTAATTAAAATGTACAAGAAATGTGTGATGTCACCGAAAAGACTGTACTGCACCGATGAGATGAGTATCAATCAGAACATGTGTGGAAGCTTAACTGATTACACCATGTTTATTTAATAAGACTAAATAAATAGATAATTATTTTAATTTCAAAGTCTGACATTTTTCTCAATTAGCTCAGTACATCTGAATAATAATTGCACATGAATACGTAAGACTCACATCTATCGACGTCTCAATCTCAAAGCGGAAGTTAATGCCTCGAAGCTAGTCGAAACCGAAAGACTTGACACAGTATTTACACATATTCACAGCTACAAGATGCGTAAAAATAGTGCAATCTCTATTTGAGTATTTGCAAACTCCATAATATGAGTACGTATTTGTACGTAGTAAATACGTACCCATAATCCATATGATACAAAATCTCTACTATCATTAAAATAAATTCATAGTATTCCTCATAGTTGGAATTGGAATATATTTACTTTAGCATTGTGATGGTTAGAATAATAATTATAAGTCTAGTTGTGTCAACATATTTTATTCAGGTTGCGCTAATTTTGCTTAAACTAAAAGATTGCGACTTCCAGATAAAGTCCTCTAAGCGAGCATATGATTCACTTTTACAACATAACTGCAAACATTTTGATAAAGCCATTACAGTTTTGTATTTAAAAGTTTTGTTGCTGCATCCTCCTTGCTCATAGGTTCGATACAGATTTGCAAGTATACACATTAGCTACTTAGCAACGCGTTTTGAATTACCTAATATGCCGGCTTCGTCAACTGTGATGTGATGAATCAACCTCCTACAAACAACAGAAAACATCTACATATTTGCATTCTTTTTACTTTAAACATTTCGAAGTGTCCTATGTTGGAATACGGTACGAACTTTTATAAATTGTTAAATGCTTTTAATGTGTGCAAGCGGTGTGCACCCTTGCGTGGTTTTCAATGATTTCTATCACTTCTTTCCTCCCCACAGCTCAGCCAAGTCTAACCAAATTCGAACAGCAACATACTGTCTAGTTAACAAAGTTGTCAATGCATCCGTTGTTGTATAAAGAGATTTAATGGAATCGTGTATTGTTATCAGTATCATCACTGGGTTGCGTAATATTAAGTAAAACGCACGCGTTCATTGTTGTTTTCAGCGTCAATCAACATTGATATAGATATTTCTGGTTATGAGGTAAACGCAGATATACTAAATGCGGTGATGGTGGTAATGGATTCAAAATATACTATGAACTTTGCACAATGTATTGCGATTGTATTGTATAAAATGTTTTCATTACCTATAGATATTATATTTATTAACAAGCCGCAAACAAATGATGAGTCTGGGGAATGGTCAATAAGTTAAATATATCATACAGACAGATTTCAGTCTTCCTGTCAATAGTTGACTCACTATCTACACTGCATTGAAACGTACTGATGTTGTTATTGTTAGATTTATAGCAACAACAGTGAATGAATGACCTGTTCCTGTTGATGATGCGATGCTCTTATCTAATACTCTAGTTCTATTGATAGGGAAAAAGTCTCTTAACTTTTGTATATATATTTTTTTGCAATAATGAACCCATGAAAAGCAGAGTATGTGTGTATCTATTTCAGTTGCTAAAAATTATAATCTATATTCCATGCTTATATTTTGGTTATATATTTTAATGTAGCTTATGTCACTGATCCCATGAAAACAAGTGAGTCGACATCGCTCTAGTTTTTAATTTTTATTGCGTTGGCTTTGTCTACAAAAATAGGACTAGTGCTTAAATTCAAAACTGCAATGGTGCACATGTACGCATCTATTTACGCCTACATACATACAGAATATTACTGAATCGTTTGCACTGCGCAAAAGTCGTGCCAATATAGATAGATCACCATATTTAGGGGTATTCCAGATCGTCAAAAATAAAAGATAAGTGCTGATCGTGAGAACAAAAATATTACAAGGTCGATTCCAATGAAAATTAATTAAAAAATCTCACTATAAAAGTTGCTATGAGGACGTTTGCAAACAAGTAGTGAGTGAGACTGATGACAATTTTCATTCTCTGAATCAAACTATGCAATATAATATGTACTATGTATGTACGTCCCTTTAATGTGGTGGTCCCGATTTCAGAGAAAATCAGAGGCTGAAGGAAGAATAAATAGTTCAGGTTCAGACGATCGAACAAACAGTCTTTACATAATATTAACTTTGACTGCGGCGATCGTAAAGTAATAACAGAAACAAATGTGTGTACAGACAGAGAGAAAATCCAAATGATAAAAGGCCATAACCATAAAAGTCTCCAAGGAAAGTCAGGTGATGGTTTTAATCAATTGCTTTTCAGTACCCAAGGGATAAAAAACTGTAGATGTTGAGCAAGGCAAATACATGTCATGAAAGCCTTCCATGCATAATAATGGTTCTATGTTAATTGAATTTTACAGCAAGTGCTGATGAGTATGAGCCATCATCAGTTAGCATTCCTTGTAATGTAATATTGCAGTGTCAATACTCGTAACAACGCTAATTTTGATTAATCACAAATAAGTAATGGAATAAAATAAGAAATTAAACTGTAAAATAAACGTTACTCTGCAAGTACTAAATAAACAAATGAACAACAAATTAATTCCAAAGGGCATCCAATCAACAATAAATTATATCTTTAAAATGTTATGCTCAATTTTATAAACATTTTCATAGATATCAAGCAGCATAATTTGCTCAAAGAAATACATAATTGCAGAGATACATGTGTTTTCATTTTCTAAATGACATTCGTTCTGGGCTATCGTTAGTTATGACTATGATTATGAACTTTAATGTAATAAACCTACCTGCTCCATAAAATGCATCAAAATATAAATTTAAATTCCACCTGAGCTACCATAATAAGTTTATTGACCTAACCCCTGACCCGAAACATCATGTCCAACTTGACTGTTGAACTAGACAGCACCACTCCAACAAAGGGAATTACTTTTTTACGAGCCAAAATCTAAAAGAGGGGGTGTATACACGTTCTCATATATGCATTGCTATTAATACATTGACTACATTGTCATGATAAATAGATAGACCCAGGCGAATATTTTAAATTTTATTCCTCCTCGATGTCAACATCATCTAGCTATCTAGCTTCTGGCGTCACTTATAGTGAGTCATCTTTTGTGCCTCAACCCTTTTTATTAATACATAATACAATGGTACGTCTTACTTGTGTAGAATTAATTTTTCTTTCGTCTATTGTATTAAAAAATATACTCTTTATTTTTTCAAATAAAGAAGCTGCCGTTGCCGCCAGCCGCCACCAACCAATTATGATTTTTTTATGCAGGACACCTTCTGTATCATTTTTAAAATGAATTAAATTTTTCTACACAAATGTGGTTAACGTTGTTTTGGGAAGACAATGCTTACAATTACCATTATGAACATAAGATTTGCCGTTTTGGGTACATTACGTCATAACTGTCTCAAAATAAAAAGACATGATGTGATGTGTGCATGCATTAAGGGTGAAGGGTAAATGCCAAGTGTTAGGAACGACCTAAGAAAGTCAAATGTGCCCTCTACGCTTTTGCCTGGAAGTCTAGAATGGATTATTTCCAAGAAGAAGCGATTTATTGATTTGACAGGTTGTAATTTTAAATGTAAGCATGTACATTGACGTTTCCTAAAAGTTATAGGATACTCTGAATCATGTTAAACTTGCATGATGTCGGCAAATAATCGATTGGAACAAAGCAATTTCTTGTTTTTGGCTAAAAATCAAAGACGACCTTCAAATTCAATCCTTGAATTAATAATGAGGAATGAGTTCAAAATAGAAGCTGCGATAATAACGAAATGGTCGTTGTCGTTACCAAAACAAGTTAGATATACATACATAATAATATATCTCATATTGTGTTAGGTTCATATACGACAAACATTAAGTCAGCAAAACACAAAACCGGCAATATTGTGCAGAAATAAGTACGTTTCTATTTCCTATTTCAAATTGTAACGACATCGAAAGTCCAGCGTGCAGCTTTTAATGGAAGGACATTGCCTGTAGTGGCTGTAGTCTCTACAAGCTGTGTAATGATAAACAATGGAAGTGATGGAATTGCCCCATTAATTATTGGTATATTTAAATTTTTAGACACTACTAGGACTTTTCCTGTCTATAACACGGCATTGAACATGGCTTGATATCGGATTTAAGTAGTTTCCTTTGTTTCTACTTCACTTATATACAAACATACATTTAATTTTCATGACTCATGACATTACACAAGCCTCCAATCAGTCGTTACGCATGACCCTGAATAATGCTGTTCAATGAAACATTTTACTCTGACCTCTTCTTTCAGTGTAACTATTTTACTGTTTTCCAATGATTTTGTTCTTCGCTTTTTCTGATTACTCCGGTTTGAAAAGTAAAGAGTATAAATATTTTTATCCATGACGTTAAACGGTATTTAGGAAGGATGCGTAAACAAAAAGCCAGATATCTTATGTCTTTGTCTCGTATTGTAGCATGTCTTTAGAACAGTCACTAACGTGCTGTGTAAATAGTAATGACGTTCTTCATAATTTATGCTCGTGTCCTTCAAAATAAGGCAAACTACGGTATTTCGACAGGAAATTTTATTATAATGCAACACCGCTAATCACCGACGCTTGAGCATCATAATGTGACACATGAATTAGGTAGGTAAATATATGTAGTTTATTAATGTAGTATAGGTTTACATACTTACGGCAAAAATAGGTACAGTTTTGCCATTAGTTATATATGCTTGCTTGATTATTGTCATCAGCCATTTTCCCAATACTGATCCAGCCAGACCCATACAAAGCTCCGATTTGATAACACGTTTTATCAGTGAAATTTTAGAAATACTTGGCATGCTTTTTATTACGCAGACAAAGTAAACTATCTGACATCTGTACTCTAAAACAATCCTCTTTGAAAGTTTTGTTTGAATTTGACTACAGATTTTAATATTTAAACAACATCATGCATGCTATATCAATTACATGAATCATATAATTAAACATGCTATGTCATGGAATGACAATTTGGGGTAAGGTAGTGATAAGCACTTGAGTTATTACCTGTGACTAATTACGACCGGACGGATGTCTTGCGTTATTTTAATGTGGTTTTACACTGATTTACACTGTCAACAAAACATTAAAATTGCAACAAAAAGACAATTTAGCTGAAAACGCATGCACACCTAATGGTATTTATTTTCCTAATTTATATGCATCCACCAAAGAGCTTAATCATAGCTTTACATTCATTGTTCTGCAGTTCTGTCACCAATCGATCGCGTTCTTTTCTATATGCTCAGAAGCCAGGAATGGAGGTGAGTTGAGAGCTTTGTGGTTTAGAATTTGCACATTATGGCGTGCTATCATGCTTCCAACCAAAACTGCAACGATTTTAACAAACGTCATGTTGTTGTTGTTATGCGTCTTTAAACTTCATACACTTTGTTTTGGTAGCGTGGTGTCATCCTCGTTTAGCCCATGATTGAAGCAAAAAGTGCACCGTCATTAGCTGGTGTATTTACTTATATTTAACGCATCGTGAAGTTGTATTGATTTTCTATTGGTAGTAATTTATGGTAGGCTTGTTTGTCTGTGCGCCTGTGACTTTACTTTAATAACTTTTGCATATAAAAACAGAAACAGCTTGCGAAACATATATACAACATCAAAATTATGTTATAAGAATTTTATTAACTATCGCAAGCGTTGAGAACGCATATATATAGTTGATTGGCTTGACAAGTTGTCCGTCTGTCGACACGATTTCTCAAAACCTACTAAAGCGATTGACACCGAGTTAGATACCTTAGGTCAAAACCTCCAATGGGAGTGATTTTTGAGATTGAGATTGATTTTATTAACTTTTTAACTGTATACAACAGTTTTCAGCCTCCTGGGTCAAGCCATTCGGGGGGCACATGGTCGCTGAAGGTCACATGCTTTTTAAATGGGAAAAAATATTACATAAATCGATAGAGGAGGCATAACTAAATAACTTTAACACACAATGGGTCAGCTCAAAACTGCTGGGGCACAGTGGATCAGAAAAGGCCACGTGCATTTTAAATATCAAATAAATCAATAGAGTAGCCACAGGGGACGGTGGATGGTGTTATCTCAAAGCTTGCGATAGTTTTATTTCAGAGTTTAA
>JAQFYG010001694.1:0-17690 GCA_034694325.1 Entomobrya corticalis | reverse complement strand
CCGCTGGATTCCTTTTCTCTTGTCGTCGATAAGCTGGAATATAATAAACCAGTTTCAATGACATAAAGAATGTACATAGCGTTTATGCAATAATTATAGAATTTATTTATAGTTAGGTATTGTATACCAATTGTTCATATGCTGTTTTAAAGGCTCCAGTTGTCGCCTCAGGTTGAGATTCCTCTTCATTAGCAGAAGTATCTCCCGTGGGTGGATTATTCCAACGATTAACACCACGTCCCATATAACCAGTAATTGGTTTTTGATACCCACTGGAATCTTCAGGCACTGGCCGATTTCCTCCTCCCAAAGCCGGTTTCTTGTTTGTAGGTTGCTCATAAGAACTAAATAAAGATTGACACCCGCGATTGCTGTTGACTTCGGCAGATGTTGTCTCTGTCTCAATAGATTTCGATTTGCCAAACATAAACTGCTTCTTCTGTCCAATATCGGTTGAAATAGCTCCTCTACTATTGTTTGTAGTAACCGCATTGATACTTGGTGTAGTTGTTTGAACTTTTCGAGGTGCATAAAATCCTGACGGCCCTTTTGAAAAGGCAAATGGATCTTCTTCCTGATTGGAGACTTTTGTAGCTCCAACTCCTGCACCAGTTGTTAATGAAGAGGAACCACTTGTCGGCACACTAGGTTTCGTGAATCCTGTATCATTTTTAGCGACATCTTCTACTCTTTTACGAATGGTTTGGACTTTCTCGGGAGGAAGGATGTTCAGGTCTGCAACGGTATTCAGCAGCGCCCCGGCTTTCCATTGCTGAGCTACAATCAACAGGGTACAAATTAGTTTTCAGTTTAACCTTAACTGACAGAAAATAATAAACAGACAAAGATTCAAAAATACAATTCACTAGCTCACCAGTGCTTCGATTTATGTTTTCAATGCTAACGCAATTGCGATCGTTGTCATTGTCATCAACCGTCACATGGAGCTTCCCATCCCGATCTACACGTAATCCTAGTAAATGTCCTAAACTGGATAACAGACCCTTGGTGTACTTTTCCTCCTTATCAGACTTGTCAGTCTCAAGATTTACTGAAGACATTTTCATCAGCTATTTCACAATATCGAAAACGAGTATCACTTGTAGAATCAGCCCAATTTCTAATTTTACTAATTAGCAGACAGTAACATTTATTCTGCTGGTGTGACGCTAATACAGCGCTGAGCAGTGATCTCTCGAATGACAAATGCCAAGTGAACAAATGCAAATGAAGTAGGTATTATGCAAAGGGAAAAGAAAAACGAAAGTAAACATCAAACTACGAAAACAAAAGGAGTCAGCCGCCTTCTCTCTCTGTTCATCATGCCCGTTTTTCTCTGCTTTGTTGACAAACACCGATCGCTTCTGTTGGCGCACTCTGTTGCGAAGTTGGGGTGTTGAGTGTTGAGGCTGCTAAGTGCTATCGTGCCATTGCTAGTCAGATGCAAATGCAACGAGAGGAACAAAATGTGAGAAAAAACGAAAAAACAGTGAAAAGTAAAGGCCACATGAAAAGCGAGAGACAAAGACACGAAGTCACGAAGAAGTGAAAAACTTGTTGAAGAAAAGTAAGTCTAACCAAAATACCTATTCATTTTTGTTGTGTTTAGTCACAGTCAGTTATAGAATTTGACATTTAACTAATTCTTCATCAGTTTTAAGTTTTAACTACAATCCTTAATTACTTGCTGGGTGATGAGTGACGACTGACGACTCGGAAAGTTGTTTAAAACGGAAAACTCCGTAGTCAGTAGTGGGGTATTGAGTTATTGGTAAATTCTTATTCTTAGGGCCTGTGTCCTAACGCTGTCCGTGTCTTGACTTCGACGCTTGGCGTCTGTCTGAGATTAGAGGTGAGGTAGAAGGGAGTTGGCCCAAGTAATGGTTATTTTATTTCTTTCCTACTATATGGTTACAAATATTTTAATTTTGGTAACGTAATAATAGATCAGCAGAATTCTTAATTGTTTATCATGTTGTTTTATCTGTATTTTTAGGATCAACGGTTCTTTATTCTCTTTAGGTAGTTAATTAAATATTTATAATAAATAGTTTGTTAGTAATGATCTTGATGTCATACATTATGCCATTAAATGACTGATTAATTGTCCACCTAACGCCATTCCTCTTATTAGGCTGTTTACGTCACGTGTGCCTTCGCCTTCGTTGGATTGTTTAGGCTGAGCGGCTAGTCCAATCGGCAACCACCGACAACAGTTAGTATTCGTTTACTTGCACGCCTCTCCTGGAAAAAAGTTCTAGTTCGGGTTGTTGGTTGATGGTGGCTCTGATGGCAGCTGCTCTTTTATTTATTTCTCGCTCTCGCTGTTCAAAAATATTTTGTTTTTCAATTGCAGGCTCTGAAATTTATTTCGTCATCTCTGAAGAAGTAACGCGCTTGTACCGGTCCCTCTCACATGCTCATATATTTGTTGTGGTAAGGTGCGTGTTAAATATTTATAAGCAACCTAATTAAGCCTAGAATTTCAAAGGTACTATTTAATAAGCTTTAGAAAAATCTTGATTTTTTTATTTCCATCTCATTCATAGCTCGCCGTGTCTTGGCGTCGGCGTTATAAATAAAGAAGCGAACAACCAATTTCTTTAAGAAGAGCTCCTCATTCCATCTTTTTCACCTGAATCGGGAGACTCGACTCAACGCTTTGAAGCGCCATATAATTCATCAAACAAGGAAAGGAGGTGAGGAGTATTTTTGGCTTGTAATAGCAGTAGAATTTAACCCTTATTCATTAAGTTACCATTATCATTCATAGCTTATTCTTGTTTTGTTCTACCCTAATAACATCATAGTTTTTTATTTACGTACCACCGCTCCACCGAGCCACCTCTTCAGTACGATTTACAAAGGTTGTTGCATTTTTAGTACTGCGACTATCAGCATCAGAGCTTATCTTCAGCCTTCGACTAACTTTGCAACAGCATCAGTGCACTCTTGACTACACCAACATAGCTTTTCAAGCAACCAAACCAAGAGATTTTTTGGGGCACTAATAAATAAGGTTCTTTTTTGACTTGTCCCGTACGCTTTACCATTTTACCAACTAGCCATATCCTCAACTTTACTCGTACGATGATAATATTATTATTATTGTGTTGATGATGATGCCGTATATTTTACTCCATCCGCATCCGTACTTGACTAGTTGACTACCAACTACTCTGGTATGCTACGCTCTACGTCTCTCTACTCCTCTTGTTCTATCCACCAATACATTTAGAAATCCTCCTAATTCCTAAAATATATCCCTTTTCCTCAGTCTGTATTCTGCTCTTTTAATAATAAAACTACCCACCATCATTGCTTATTACTTTGCTGCCACCACCACCACCGCCACTCTATTCTGTGCTGTTTTCAATACACTAATGCTCTGACTGTTTATTGTGGTGGCTTTTTCTGAGAGTACACTGCTGCACTGTTATGTTGTTGTGGTGTGTTCCACCGTCAAAATTTTATACGCTTCTATTTCTATTCTTACCTATCATCATCGTCCTCATCAGTCAGTGTACTGTACGGTGTATGATGATTTTTTGTAGTGAATCAAGTGAGTAGTGACGAACCTTACACTATGCAGCAGTGACTATTGTTAGTATATTTCAAAAAATCCCGAAGATTATCTACCCGTTTTGCTGCCTTGGCTGAGGTCTGAGGTGTGCTTGCGTTGTGAAGACAGACAGAAAATATTATAGTCAATTTTTGTGGAAAGAGGTGGAGAGATTAGCGAGAGGGGATTTGTGAGGTGGTGCACATAATAGTGTACGCTGCTAATGTTGTTGTAGTCGTGAAACGGTATAAAACTTTCGAAAAGGGACAGACTAAAGTAAACACCCCTTTTCTTACTGTTTTGAAAATATAAAATGGTTACCATTACCCCAAGGGGGAAGATTGATGTATTCTATGCTTAGTAGCGATTCAATAGTTGAGGTGGAAGCGTAAAGCGTCTATAGAGATTACATTGAGGTGGTAGGTGGATTGAGCATTCTTATTTTTACTTCGGTGATTTTGAGAAACTGACAGTTGATAGTTCTAGGTATGTCGTACAGTTTTATTAGTTATTTATGTGAGAGAAATGTTTGTATTTCATTAGAGTAGTTAGTTATATCTATAATTTGTTGAATTGATGAAAATTGCAATATTGACAGTTGAGCAGTTACTGGTTTATTTTAGTTAGTTTTAAAACTTTACGCAAAGGGGAGGTCAATCTTCCAGGAGGTCATCCATCAGACAGTTTTTTGTTAAAGTCGCTATAGTGGATTGTTATGTTGTTATCATAAAAAATATTAGTATCCTCTAAAAAGTAGTCGTTGTTTTTATTATATAATGGTCCATCAAAAGTTAAGCCTTGTGTAGTACTTTTCGCGTCTTGGACTCGTCCCCGTATCATTTCATAACTAATCGTTAAATTAGGTGGCGGTGGTGGAGCGGAGCGTGTGTGCATAGAGATTATTTAGGAATTATGGTGGTGGTGACTCTTCTTCTTTGGGAGTAATTACGCTTTGAGAGACGAAGAGAGCACCAAGCAACCTACTTTTGGTAGTGCTTCCACAACTCGCTTTGATGTTAGTTGCCTTTAGCTTTGGCATCGCTCATCATCGTCATTCTGGCCTGGCTCTGCGTGCTTGCTGAATGATGATGGTGATGTGGATCAAATGACCTTGAGCTTGTTTCATAATAATATTCCTGTGTCGTATTTTATTAGTTTACTGCGTTAGTACTTTAGACTATCAAACAGAGCAACATCATTAAAACAAGTGCATCCTACTCTTATTTGTTAGAATTTTCCCTGTAAGATTGGTCTTCTTAAGTTCGTCATAATCTATAGAGTGGTTGACTTGATTGGACGAGTGATTAAATATTTTGGTTGTTTATTTCTGTTCATTTTAGACACAATAGTTCATTATTATGGAAAGCGAAGAAAGTGGAAGGGATGCAGTGGAGAATCAACAGACTGGAGGAGTTTCTGGTGAAGAAGGGGAGGAGGAAACTCAGATGATTGCCGAAGATGGTGCAGACCAGAGTAGAGAGGAAGCAGAGTTGGGTGAAATAGAGAAAGAAGAGGAGGGGGTAATCGATGAAGAGGAAGGAGAAGGAACCTTGGACAATAGTAAGGGTACTGAAAACGGAGAGGCGACTCATGAAACGGAGGAAGAAGGTGCTTCGGATTCCAAAGATGACTTGGAAGATAAAGGCGGAGGTGAGGAGGAAGCTTTAGGCAGTATGGACGAAGTGGAGGGTCAACCCAATGTTGACGGTTTAGAGGGAGACGAAGATGAGGAGGCCATGGATGATACAGAGGAAGCTGCAAAGTTAGAAGCGACTCAAGTAATAGATGGAGGAGACGAAGAGGCGATGGAAGAATGTGAAGAAGAAGAGGAGGAGAATGGGGAAAGACCCGGTGCAGTGGAAGAAGAAGATGAAGACGAAGAGGAAAGGGTTGATATAAGGGAAACTGAAGCGATGTTGAAAAGTGCTGCTGCTATGATGGCTGCAAGTGGGGTTCAAACTAGGAAGCGCACGCTTTCCCATTCATCAACAGAAGATGGCCCCAAAAGAAAAGTTGGGAGAAACGCTCCTGCTGGTGGTGGAGGTGGGGCTAACGCTCAATCAGCAGATGGAAAAAAACATGACAAGTACTGTTGGGTGTGTCACAAGGACACTGTACAAGTAAACTGCAAATTGTGTCCAAGATCTTATCATACTAAATGCATGACTATGGATTATCCAAATGCTAAGATTGGTCAAGGTGACTCCGCATGTCCGTGTCCCGAATGTGTCGTTGTGATGAATGCAGAAACACTGGAGTTAAGATCGGAAGCTATGAAGCAGTTAACATTGGATCAGTTAATGTCACTATTAAAGAACATTTGCACGAGAATGAGACAAACGCCTGGGGTAGGTTGATAAAATTTTAGGTTAAAATAATTTAAGATATATTAATATATTTAATTTCACTATTTTATTTTTCTGTAAATATAGTCGGAGCCATTTGTCCAACCTGTGGACCCCTCTGATGCAGAAGACTATTTTGATTACATTATCTATCCAATGGACATTGAAACTCTGGAGAAAAACATCAAGAAACGGAATTATGGCTCGACAGAAGGCTTCCTGGCAGATGCTCAGTGGTTAGTTCACAATTCTATTGTTTTCAACTCGGCTTCTTCCCAGTACACCCTGGCGGCCAAGAGATTGCTCAAAGTTTGCAAACAGGAACTGACGGAGATTGAAACTTGTCCGGAGTGCTATACAAATGCTCATGAAAAGCCAGACTCTTGGTTCGTTGAGGCTTGTCGACGACCACATATTCTCGTCTGGGCAAAACTAAAAGGGTTCCCATTTTGGCCAGCTAAAGCGATGAAGATCAAGGATAATGATGTTGATGTTCGATTTTTTGGTCAGCATGACAGAGCATGGGTATCCAAGAAAGATTGTTTTCTATACTCTGAAGAAATGCCAGCCCCGCCACCCAAAAAGAATGGTCCACTTCTTTTAGCAATTGAAGAACTTACTAATCACGTCGAAAAACTGAAAGAAGTGCATGGTCCTGTGGAATTTGCTTCTGTCAAGACGCCAATTGGACCTCAATTGTCAGTTGATCAGATTAGAAGGATGCTCCCCGAGTACACTCCTCAAGAGCAGGGATCAGGAATTGGAGGAGCAACTACCAAAATTTCCTCTTCCTCCTCATCAGGTTCTGGAGCAACCACTTCCACCAAAACAAACAATAATAATAATAACAACAATAGTGTAAAGGCGGGGACCCTTCCTGCAAAGAAAAGTCCAATGACTATCCGGATTTCTTCGTTGAAGACAAATCCGACAATCGTCAATATTTCCACTGATAATCCATCAGCAGCTGAAGGGAGAGTAGTTACCAGACTGACAAGAAAAAGCTCCTCTGCAGCATCCGCCCAGCAGAGCAATAATCCATCAGGAGAGTCTGACCAGGACCAATCCAACGATGAAGGACAACAGACTGGGCCAAGGGCACCCGAAAGCAATAAAGAAGATTGTAATAATGAAGAAGTGGAAGAAGGTGAGGAAGACAATGTACCTGAGCAGAAGATTGAACAGAACGAGACTGAAGAGGAAGAAACCACTACGACAGCAACAACACCAGCAGCTGCTCAGCCATCTCTTCCTAAAGGTTCTGAAATATTAGCGAGTGCCTTGGGAGGTGGCGGAGGGGCAGTACGAAGAAGCACAAGAGGACTGAGTCGGTCAGGCGAGGCAACCGAGTCCTCTTCAGCTGCTACACAAACAACGACTTCTGCAACTCCACAATTGGAAAAGCGTCTAACACGCGGTGCCCTGAAGACAACGACTCCATCTGAAGATGGAAACAATGGAGGTGACTCAGTCAGTGATGAGCAACCACCTGAGGCAGTTTTGGAGGCGATGGGACTATCAAAGAAAACAAAGGATAATCCTTCTGGAAATCTTCTTCAGAGAGCTACCAGCAAAGCTATCAAGGAAGAACCACAGGACGATGCAGACATGGATGAAATGGAGACCATGCCTGGAGGTAGGGTTGCCAAATCGGCTCATAACACACTCATGGAGCAGCTGACCATTCCAACCTCAGTGAAGCCAGGCTATCGCTTTAATCTCTCCAAAGATATTTCCATCTCGGCAGTGGAAGGTGGTGGGATGGGAGAGCAAGAGGAGCAACTGAATGTGGTGTCTAGAAGTGTTCCACAACAACGACGAATTATTCCAGGAGGACAGCAAAGGAGTGTGCCACAAGGCATACCTATGAACGCTGTAAGGCCCAGACTTCCAGTGAATACTGCCGTAAACGGTCAGCACCAACAGAGAATGTTCACTGGTCAGCAACTTCGCCAGATGGTGAGAAATGCTCGTCCCCAGCATATTCTAAATCCAAGGACTGGTCAAACAGTAAGAATCACTGGAGCTGGAGGTAGCACTCGTCCAATGTCAATGCTTCCCGTAAGAGGTCAGCAGCAACAGTACCATGTACAGCAGCAGAAATCATCAAAGGACGCTGTCGTTGACTCCTCCTCTTTGGGAAATCCGGTGCAAGGTCCTATCACTCTTCCAGGTGGAACCATCACAGTTACCCCACTAACCTCACTGATTGCCGGTTTACCCGTTGCCACTTTTGACGGTGTTAATGGTGCACAGGGCGGACAATCACAGCAGGTAGCTGTAGCCTTGAAAGCTGCAAATGCTTCAGGATCTGCGACAAATATTGGAATTATCAACGTACAGCAGCAGAGTGGAGGAGGCGGCACTACCATTGTTAATAGTAAAGGGGTAAAGTCTGGAGGTGGAACAACCCTAGCATCAGCCCAGCAAAGAAGAAATCTCATGGTTAGTATCCCACCTTCGGTGAACATGCATCTCCAAAATCTTACCAAGACAATGGGAGATCTTGTCAAGTCTACCGTGGAGCAGATCACTTTGGAAATTGTGGAATTCTGCAATAACACGCAAGGAAAAGCTGAAAACTCTAGGTTGCAAGTGGAGGTAGAAAAGTTACAGAAACAGTTGAAACAAGAAGTTACGGATATTAAGCATAATAACGGTAAGGACATTAATATTAATTCTTCAAAAACTTCAAAGAAAACGGATTTAGTAGGAGCAAATTTACTAACAAACCGATTCACTGCTATTTCATATAGACATAGCCATGAGAGAGCTACGTATGACAATGGAAAATGACAAGAAGCGATCCTTACAGGAAATTAAACGACAGATGGAGAGCGAAAAGCAGAAGGCAATCGAGGAAACGAAGAAAAAGCAGTGGTGTGCCAGCTGTGGGAGGGAAGCATTGTTTTATTGCTGCTGGAACACTTCATACTGTGGTTATCCCTGTCAGGTAGGTTTGAATAACGATTATCAAGAATTTCAATGCAATGGATCTGAATGACACTGAATATTGATTGAATCTGCCTTAAATTTGTAGGAAGAACACTGGCCATCGCACATGTCCTCCTGTTCACAGAGCTCCAACAGTGGCAGATAAGAAGAATGAAAAACAAGAGGCAGATTTTTACCGGTTTTCATAGGGTATTTTATTTACCGATGTCTCCACTCATTATTCTCCTACTCTCTTCCGGTTTTTGACATTACCTACGCATCATCGTGGTGTTAATGGCATTTATAAGTACGATTACTATTTATTAGATTTATATTATTATCATCACGGCTGACAAATCTTTTTATACGGAGTGTTAAATTAATTTGAAAAGCTAGTTTATAATATACAGCTTACTTCTAAAAGGATTATTATATGTAGGGGTTTCTTGTTCGTGTAATTTAGATGAATTTGTATTTCTTTTCTGCATACACAGTTTGGCGAAGGTTGCCAATTTATAGATTACTTTAACAGCCATTTATACACATCTAATTTGTATTTATTTTTGGCAGTTTTGTTTAATGTAGTTTAAATATTAGTTAAATTAAATGAATAATTTCAATATTTATTGTTATTATTATAATATGAAGTATTCGTTTATAATGTATATCGCTTTAATGTGGTTTGTATAGGAAAACAATATATGTTGAATTTATGGGTTTTTCAATACGATGGCGGTTGAAATTATTTTATTTGATGTATATTATAATCATTTTAAAAGTTAGTAATGCACTCACTGCACTGCATTTTTAAACGATTTGACTTCTCCTTGTATTTACGTTTAAAATCCAATAGTGGTAGTCCAAAAAAACTAGTTAAATTGTCAGCAGTTAATCATTTTAATAAGTTTTATAATTTTGGGACATTAATCAAAAAAATACCAGAGTGAGGTGCTTACTCAACATGTTTGTTGTAAAGCTTTTTAAGAAATTAAAATAAATTCATTTTAAGTGTGTTAATTAATTCGTTTTTGTACGTAGAAGATATATTGCAAATAGCCTTATGACTTTGACATAATCTTTCTATAAACTGTCATTTGAAACTTAAAACGACACTAAAGTAATAAACCATTTTATATATAACAATAATGTGCTGTTATATGCCTCTCCTATAATAAATCATTATAGCATTGCCTGTATTAATTTATAAGATAATCTTAAATCACCTAAAGTTTTAAATGAATTAGATTTTAGCCATCGCATCTTTAATGTGTAGGTGTGAAATGATTGATTCTTGATGAAATGAAGCACTAAACTCGGAATATTTGTAATAAAAATGAAATGAATCAAAGATGCTGCATTTATACTATATATCTCCTCTGTGTATTTGTACTATATGAGAAGAAATATTCTAAACTATAAGTAGCTATTATTATATACCTATCTGAACTACAATGAATGACAATTTTTTGAAGACTGGGAGCTACCATCAGCACATAATCTCGTGTAACTTATGATGATAGCATGTATGAATGAAATATGAACAAAAATATTACGGAGATGTATATTATTATTATTGATATAAAATGATGATTAAATCCCTATTCCTGTTGTTATTATTCAGTGAATAAACTAAAATCAAACTTAAAATATCTAAAAAAAACTTGATTTTACTGTAGACGAGTTTATCACTCAGCATCTCACATTGCCCCCATACATACGAACGTAAAAAGCATCTCTGCATTTCAAGGTGGTTTTTTTCTATTTATTATTGACATTAATAACTGTTCAAACTACAGTTTTATAACAGTTTATTGATAATAATGAATAAATGATAATGAAATACAAATAATAAATGATTTAAAGTACAATCATCAGCATAATATTGATATTTTTTATTTATAATAACAATAACATTATTTTATAGAAAGGTTAAATTAATCTTAAAGGTATACTATTATGTGTTGTTTGTTGTATTTTGTGGATTTTATTTAAATATTATAAGCAAACTTAACAAATTAATAAGAACAATAATAATATTTTACAAGCTATTTTGTTTCCGTTCCTCAGCATATCTTTTTCTTGTTTTTTTTCTTTCTTTTATCGTTTCATTTTCATCATTTCATTTTTCAAGTTTTCTTTTAAAGATACAGTAAAATTTGTTGTGTAAATATGTATGTAGTGTATTTTTGGGTAAATTATGCTACAATCAATCAATAATTAATTATTAACATTACAATAAGTTACAAGTAGTTTCATTTGTTTGTTTTAGATTTTATTTTTTATTTAGGAGACATTTCATTCTTTTTTTACACAGTTAAAGTCGTAAATAAGATAGTCAAACTATTACATTTTTCTAAGTTTTTTGTTTCGTTTTTTTTCTTCTAAATAAGTGTAGTATGCAGTTAAGTTTGATACATTTCTTTGTTAATTAATTATGCTTTTCAATTACTGTTTTCGGGGTTGATGAATGAATTATGAATGATGATCGTCGTTAGTTGATGGCGTCACGTCATGTATTGTTGGTTGGTGTTTTCGCAAAGTGTCGTTTTTCACCTCGGCGTTTCAGCACGAAATCTTCGTCTTCCGGTCCATTTCTTTTATGCAAAGTTTAAGTTTAGCTTGGACATGTTTGTACATTTTTTATCTTTTTTAAATCGTGATGATGAGTTTGTTCAAGTTATTTAGCTAGCTAACAGTCGAGGTATAGCTAACTAATTTAGCGTGTTTCTTTATGAAAAAGAAACAAATAAAGTCACATGTTTGGTGGTAGCAAAAAAGAGTAGAAAAAGATTTGCGTTCGATGAACTGTCCATATTTAAAAACTTGCTCTCACGTTTCGTTTACTTAAGGTTTGGGTCATTTATTATTATTAAGTCACTATCACCACTACCACTACAGCTCTCTACACTGATCACTTTTTCAATAAAAAATACACACACGGCAGCAGCGGGGTAACGTGATACATTAATTAAATAATAAATAACAACAATAATAAGGTCGATGATGATAATAATTTAATGGTATATAAAGTGTGTAAGTGTAGTGGTAATGAAGGATGATGGAAAAAGGGCAGCCTTGATCTCTTCTTGTTTTGTTTCTCTAATGCGGTATAATAGTAGTAAATACAGTAGTTGTAATTGTTGTAAATTTAATAAATACTAAAAAATGCACTGTAAAAAATTTGAAAAAACTTTGTTGTTGAAATACAAAGAATCCTCCATTTTTCTGTCTCTTGTTGATGTAATTTTTTGTTCGCGAAATTAAGCGAGGCGCTCCATTCAATGACGGTTACTAATATTAAATTGTTATTAAAGTTGTGAAAAATTCATTGTTCATCAGACTTTTTAAATTGCAGAAGTTGACATTTAGACGATGCACACGCGATTTTTCTTCATTTAGTTCAAGTCTCAAAATGAACGTGTACGAACACAATGATTGATTATTTTTCATACAACAACAAATAAATTAAGTTTACAATTAATTAATAAAAAACAATTAACTGTCTTTCTGATTTTTTGTTTATAAGTTGCGAAAAAGGTTTCGTCTAGAGTAAGAAGAAAAAGTGGATTACTTTTTTAAATACATGAGCACATTTCCATTGCACAACGAAGCAGTTTTTTTAATCATCGTTCTCTGGTTGGATGAGGTTTGAACATGGAAGAGTTACGAGTTTTCATTGGGGGCATATAGTCGTAAGTATTTAATTTGTTTTAAATACTACTAAAATCACATCATGAAAAAATAACACCACTATTTATGTTTTACTCTACACTTTTGTTGTTGAACAAGTCATTACTTCTTTATGGTGGATTGTAGTTTTTGGGCATGAATGAATACTCTAAGTAAGAACAAAGTTTTTGAATTTTGATTGGTTTTACTGGTTTTTAACTTATAACTTGATTGGTATTTCATTTATCTTCAAAGAGAGCTGTCTATATTCCACTCTTCACTTCCACTTTATATGGTTGTTTTGTTTCATAGTTCGTCACACTTTTTCTGTAGTTTTCTTATGTACTTTTTGTTGGACTTTTTGCCATACACATGGGAATTCGACTCTGAGTCGGAGCACATCGTAATTACATCATCATCAGTCAATTAATTAAGTTTTTTAATTGCAGTAGTAATAGTTTGTTTTAAATATTGCTTCGATTCGATTATCAACAAACATCAACAAACGAACGACACGATTTTTAAAATGTTGCCATCTTTCATTTTTTCATACTGTTCTTTCTTCACTCACCGTCCACTAACATAGAAAATTGCTTCATCATTTACACTAGTTCCTAGCATACGCTTCGGTCGGCTACTGGTTTTCATTTTATTACTGAGTTAACATTACGTACTTAATAATTATTAAAACGATTACCATTTATCCTCTATTTTTAAAAAGTCTATTGAAATCACTTAACAATAACATTTAATTATTATGTAGGAAAATTTGTATTACAATATTGGTTTTTCACTTGCTTTCAAACAATGGTGAATTGATGATCCAGCTACTAACTAACTAAAAATTTGACGTCTATTACATGAAGCAGACTGACTGGATTCATTAGACTTGTCTTGTACAGCTAGAGTATCCCGGAGATTTAAATATTGCAACATTTTTGTTTCATTATAATTACATACTAAATTGCATACATAATATAAAAGCGAATTCAATTGTCGAACCAGAGACATCAAGCTTGATGAACGCTGATTCACTGTTTTTAAAGATGGGCCAAATTCGAATAATTTTCTGCTTTTCCTGCTGACGCTTGAAGAGGAGGAATGTTCATCATTGTGTTACTATAAACTTTAATTATACACTTAGTTAGTGGTCGTCAAATATAGCTAACAGTTTATCGTTTCATTTCATAGAACAAGTATAAAGAAACTACGACACTTATTTCTGTATATGTATCAATTCCTTTTAGTTATCAAGTTTATCATGTAGAAAAAAATTGTTCATCAGCAGCAACAGCGGAACAGTTTAAGCAAACACTATAAACAATATAATAAATAAAATGTTTGTTTTTAATCAAGTTATCACCTATTTTACCCCTAAAACCGAGTAATCTACAACTGGCGATGTTTATCCACTGCTTCTGTCTATTATGCATGTGTTTTGAAGATGAAGAACAGTAGAGTTTCAGATTTGTTTTTATCTGGACGATGATGAATGTAGCTAGAAACAGATGAGAGGGGAATAATGAGGAGAACAATTTCTTCATTTTCTAGTTAAAATGTTTCACGCGTTATATTTGAAAATCACTAAAAACCACACACACACACACTATAAGAACTTATTATGCTTCTAGATGAATTGAATTCTGCTTATATTCAGTAGTCCATTGTTGAGTTGTAAAGCCTAAGAAATCTTGACAAAAATGAAGATATGCGGGAGTTATTAATCGCGCATGGGGTGATGACCACCTCCTCTGCCACCGCCACGCATGCCACCGCGGGGATGATCACCACGGTCCTGCAGAAAAAATAAATAAATATTTATGATCATCACTTAGTCTATGAGTATGAGAATTAATCAAAATATAAAAGTTGAAAATGCTTTGTAAACAAACCCGTTGATAAAAGTCCCGATGACCTCCATCTCCGCGACCATTGAAATGACCTCCTCCTCTATCCATGCCACCTCCACGATGGTGATCATGGTTTCGTTCGATCCTTTCTCCATGATCCCGGAAATCTCGGTGATTTTCTCCTCGGCCGCCTCCACCAAAGTCTCTGTCTCTACCACCTCGTCCTCCTCCAAAGTGACCACCGTCCATTCCACCGTGGTGATTCCCATGAAAGCCACCTCGGCCTCGTCCACCACCATAGCCACCTGGACCTACTGGACCTCCGTGGTCATTGTTCCTTTCATGCATCTGGTGAGGAGGTGGCGGTGGTGGCTGGTGAACCACAACAACTCTTCGCTGATCTTCTTCCTCTTGACGTTTCTCATAGTGAGTAAAGTCATCAAAAATCGAAGTAGTATGTGGAAAGGTGTGGATAATTTTGAGGACTTGCTTGCCCTTATCATGTGGAACCTCCTATAGCAAATGTGCCACAAATTCGGGAATAAAAAATATACATTCAAGTGCTTACATATTTATTATATTTTCCCTTTTTGAATTTCTTTTTTACAAACCTGCGTGTCCCTGGAATTTGTCACAGGTTTGTTCTCATTGTTCTCCAAACGAATGTTCCTCAGCTGGGCATTTGGGACATCCTTTACGTAAACCCATTTAACCTTAAACTGTCCTTTCCATTTATCCTGAGCCCACACGGAAGAGGAAGCATTGTAATCAACATGGCTTATCATCTGAGCCATTCCGCAAAAGTGACCGGAGCCGTTGACCGAAAAGAAAAGGAAGATGGGTCCCTTGCCATCTCGTTCTTTCCAGGCATCATTTAATCGGCGGTTACCGTGTTCGGTACTACACCAAATCTCATATTTAATGGACCGATGAATATCGTCTTCTGAGTAGCTTTTAATCACAAAGAAGCGTGCTGATTCCGCGGAGAGGTCAAAAGTCGGAGGATTGTAGTCATTCTTCTTCGTGGTAAGTTTTTCAGCTAAAATGTCAAATGTTGCATACGTGCATGCATAAAAAATTATGTTTGCTTGACTTACATCCAATTTAAATTCAACGTTTTGATATCATCATCCAATATCGTTATATCACTTACCAGTAACAACAGGGGGAGGAGGAGTGGCTGCTCTATTATTATTACTATTGTTTGAGTTATGATTTGTTTGCTGCTGCTGTTGCTGCTGTGGGGGTGGCGGTGGTGGGTGTGAATGTTGTGGTGGTGGCTGTGAGTATGAATGTGGTGGATATTGATCCGATGGTGGAGGTCTACCATGACCATACGATTGTTTGGGCATGTATCCACCTCTACCTCCCATAGGGGGATCTTGGTATCCACCACCTCCACGAGGTCCGGGTCCATCACGAATATCACGATCACGATCTCTATCGCGACTGCCTCTGGTATCTGGAGGAGCCGACTGCGGTGGTGGTGGTTGCTGTGGAGGAGGTCCAGGTTGTGGGGGTGGAAGTTTGGGTCGTTCCCACGCTGGTGGTGGGTGCGGTGCCTGCACAGGCGCAGCAATAGGAGCCTTAGCCACAGCTCCATTCTTGCTTTCCCATGCCCCGGGAATGATTGGTGGTGGAGGCATTCCAGGTTTCTTCTTCATGATCGTTGTCGGCTTAGCGGGTTGCGAGGCAATCGATGCCCAAGTGGTTCTCTTCGAACCACCGCCGCCTCCCATAGATTCCTTTAAGTCTGGGTCACTGCCTCCATCTCGAAGACTAAGTCCCCCCATTCCTTGCTCCATCATCTTAAGACCTCGTTCATCCCCGTAACCTCCATCCCGACCACCGTAGTAGTCATCGTAGTGTTTCCGGGGTTGAGGTCCTCCCCATGTTGAGTAATCTCCTCCATTTCCGTATCCATAGCCGAAGCCTGGTCCACCACCACCACCTCCGAAATTGTTATATCCTCCGTTACCTCCACCACCCCCTGTAAACATGCCGTCTCCTCCATAATGCCCACCTTGATAATCGTGCATTCCTTGGGAAGCATTATTGCCCCCACCAAGGAAGCCCCCCATATCGGTGCCATTTGACCAAGGTCCATTTTCGTTCACTCCAAATGGGGCTTGATATTGGAAAGAGCCATAACCATAGTTCATGTACGGGTCATTACCTTGTCCATAACCCTAAACGAGTAAACGCAAGAATAATTATTTCTATTGCTGCAATTTTTAATATACCAAACCATTAAAATTTTATATTAACAATTACGCACTTGATGATGCTGCTGTTGAGCTTGATTTCTCCATGAGTCTACTTCTTCATAATCTCCACCTTTGGATGCATTGTTCGAAACTACAAGATAAAAACAAGCCAAAGTTGTATTGCAATGTACTTTTTGTAAAAATAATAAAGGTCATAATTAAAACCAAACATTCAAGGTAACTGGCAGTATACAAATATTTCAGTATTAAATAATTAAACAGAAAAATAAGGTTCGGTACTTACATTTACTTGACGGCGGCTTACCTGAGTTCCCTGGACCTTTACCTCTCTAAAAAGACAAACAAACAAATCACTCAATCAGAATTAACCCAATTAACGACTTTTGTCTATTAGGTATACACTAAGCATAATTACGCATGCCGATAATAACTTCATCAAAAGAATTTCATACCTGGTGGTCTGACACGCTTGTAGACATGAGTAAAACTAGTTTCAAACACGAATCACTTCAAGAACAAATTCAGTTCCAAAGTTTCTACAATCTTTATTTTCACTAATTTATTTCACTTTGATATTTATATATCAACTTTTATTTTTCTTCGATGATTTTCTTAAATCCAAGTTCACCTGTTTATTTTCCGTCTGCAATTAAAAAGAAAACAAAAATGCACATGCTTTTACGTCATCAACTTTTATGCACTTTTCCAAGCCGCCTTCGCCGCTTTATGACTTTTTTTTAATATATAGATGATCAGATACTTAATACAAGTTACGAAAAAGGTGAATACGAATAGGCAACTGAATATTGCTCAATTTTGCCGTTTAAACGACGAATTTTAAAGGCAAAGACAAATTTTAACTTACGTTGTCTTTCAAAGAAAGGAATTAAAAGCACTTAATTTTCTCACACCTCCTATACCACTGAACACTTATAAAAACCTCCTCAAACTCCAAACAGTTTTTTCTGTCCGTCGTGTTCCCAAATTAAATACAACAACAAACACTTGACCACCAAAACACTTGATTATTAGTTAGTCGAATGTAAGAGACTAAGTACTAATTTCGTGTGTGTCGTAGACGTGTAGTGTGTCTGTACGTTCG
>JAQFYG010001693.1:0-17698 GCA_034694325.1 Entomobrya corticalis | reverse complement strand
AATCTAATAACTAGATGTCAAGTTGTGATGAAAGTAAGCAAAAATCTGTCAGAGAAGTTATCAAATTGATTATATCCGGTATTGTCATCATAAATTTTTTTTCTACCTTGGTTAGTTCCAACCTTTCAATACCAATAATTAATTCTGTAAACAAACAGGATTGATCGATAACAAATAGAGATACAAGAAGGACCAAGAAAAGAAATAAGAAAAATTGACTATTAAAATATTGTCTGTATCCGGTAAACCTTCGCTGAAATGTTTGATTTAAGTTGATGTAATTCGAAAACATTAATCTTGAAACAAAATTGATGACCAATACAGATGTTTTCTCTGGTAGGAAACGGTGGCCAGTATGCTTACTTTGTGCATTTATATCAACCTAAAAATCATGGCCGTTCACAAAATGCGTTTTTTGCGTGCAAGATTATGCGTTGAGGCATACTAAATTATGCGATTTTATGCGGCAAGATTCATGAAATCATGTGGGTTTATGCGGCCCGATTTATCAAATACTGCAAATTTATGCGACAAAATGCATTACTTTATGCAAATGACCTCAAAATCTTCCGCTTGTATAACAAACATGAAAAACGACAAGGTATCTTTACATTGCAACATAACTAACATGACGCATAAAAACAGTATAAGACAGCTAACTTTGTCAAAATTGATGAGTAGAAAATAGCCATTTCAATGAAACTCGCGAAATTTTCTTAAGTTTACATGCATTTTCCCAGATAGTACGTTCTGATTTACAAAAATTGCTCAATTATACGGATAAAAACCCGATTATGGGATTTTTTGCAATTTTTTGAAAACGTCATATTATTAGTTGACTTCAATCAAGTTTCAGTTTGCCTGGCCACTTGTACGCTTCATTATTCGTTTTATGCTTTTTATGCGATTGAAGGGCTCTGCTAATAATTAATTGCATGAATTTTATGTTTCTTTCATTTAAGTATGCAGCCTCTGTCCACTACGATAAAACCCAGAACACAAATTGAATTAAATAATCAAGCACAGACATGTTCACCGTAACAAGCAGTGAAAAAATATAGGATGTGTTTCAACAAATAAACTTTTCCCCCAAATGCAATTTTCGTCATTTGTCTAAACAACGATTCCACCTCCACTGGGCACTATTAAAAAGTATGGCGATTGTGATCACCATAATATGACAATTTCTATCGTCATCCTTTTCATTCTCTTCATCAACTTTTCTGTTAACTTTTGCACTTGGTGTGTCAGACCTCTGCATTTAAAACGTAGAACGCAAGTAATAACATACTTGTAATTTCTTACATCAGAATTACTATCAAGTGTGAAAAAGACAACGACTATAATAACAATAACATTAAGGGTTATTATTACTCATTCTACATTCATCTTCACTCAACCATTCACTATGCAATAAGATTTCCACAAAAAATAGTAATAAGAGATTTCGTAATATTTGGTTCAACAAAAAGGGTACGACTAAATTTTTCTGTACTCTCAAGTGGACAACTACTTGAGCGGTTTATATAAATATGCTTTGAAGGAGATCAACTAGCGTGGTGACAACGTGAGGGGGCGTACTAGCCATTACATGTAAGGGTATCATTTGTTGTTCAGGGAAAGTTTTGAGAAAGTTGTGCCTTGCGCTTGTTCTCCAGTCAACTGAATATTATGTTTAAAAATTGTATTCAACAGAGGAGAATAGAAGCTTTCCAGAAAATTTATTCTGCATTCAACAAATTTTACTTTTGTTAAGTGAATAGAAGCTCACTAACTTTCACTGATACTGAATGAATGAAAATGAGGTGAAGTGAAAAGAAACACGAGAAGAAAAGTCGCATGGGTGTAAAGTTAATTTCTCAAAGTTTGTCCAGAGAAATGCAAACGGAGAAGTGATACTGCAACTCCATAGAAGGATAATAATTTAACATGAAAAGTCTTCTTAACTAGTTTGAAAGGTATTCCAATGTGTATAAGCTGGTAGATATACTTTTTTTTAATCTAAAATACAAAATTCTTTATCTATTTAGAATTTCCGGTTTCTTCACTTTTTAAAAGACCTTGCTGTTTGCCTGTCTGCAATTTTAGAAAAAGCATAAAAATTTAGTGTGTGGCCAAAATATATTTTTAAAATATTTGAAATGAACGCCTGGTGAAGTGCACATTGCAATTTGTAATGTAACCACATTCCCAAATTATTTATTGTGTCAGTTCTACTGCTACAGGCAAGTCGTTTAAACAATCTTTGTTCCAAAGTAATCCAGGGTTAACTGGAATATTAAAAAACGATAAACATGAAGTAAATTCAAGTATATTTTAGTATTTTGTTGCCCCTATGTCTGATTGTACAAGCGGATATTATGAGATAAAGTCCGTGCGTCAAGTTCAGTCTTGTCTTCATTTTTCTTGTAGTTTACATGTACGTAATTGTGTCGTTTTTGCTTTTTCAGAGTAGTAGAGCAATGAAATTACAAAAAAGCAGTCAGCAGTCAGTAGAGTGAATTGAACATAGAGATTGAGAAGGTGTGTAGAAATTATAATTTTGCGTTATCGATTAAAATTAATTAATTGCTCTTTCCTTTTAATAAAAATATAGTCCCTGATTCTTCCTAAATAAAAACTAATCAAATTGTGCAGTTTATTTTTGGCTTGTGTTAACTTTCGATTCTCATAACATTCAGACATTACATCGTTCACCATTCACCACGAGTTAGTCCATCGGAAGCATTTTGAGGTTATCAATTGCATTCCGGACAAATAGAAAGCCTGCCATCGCATGAGAAAATTTAATTTTCGTATTTTTTATCTCGACGCTATTGAATAATATCCGCTTTTTAGATTGGACAGGTACAATAAAAGGGATGGACCTGCCGTTGGCTAACATTTGCTGCTCTCATTTACATTCTGTTGCTGAATGATTCGATTAGTGTAGAATCTTATTTTGGGGAATACGATTATATTAGGCGTAGTGCTAGTGTTACATATTGGCCAGTTTATATATCTTAACAAGATTAACTAACACAAAATTGGAATAATTAAAGAGGAAGGTGCTCATTATTGAGAAGCCGTGTGGTGGGTGATGGTGCTGAGATGAAGGAAGCGGTATACTAATTCGATTCTACAAGATTTTGAGTAGGAGCAAAGCTCAATAATATTATGGTCGACAGCAGAAATAGAAATACATGCTAGTCTGTTCGTCTGTAGTTTTTTACTTTTTAATTTCTAATGAATAATTTGAGCAAATCTATATGAATATGAGAACATTAAACTAATTTTACCAATTAATTCGAAAATCATAACAGCCAGTTTTGGGTTTATTATTTATTTTATGATATAAGCTTTTTTAATAGTTTTTGCGTTATTAATTAAAAATATTTTACGCAACTTTAATATACTTTTATGTCATTTGTAATGATGTTTTTTCTGAAAATTTAATTCTATTTTGATTTTCACCAAAATGGAAAGAGGCGCATTAATAGACTAAAAATGCAGCTCTTTTATGTCTGCGGAAAGGAAATGAGGCAGCATAATTTAATAAAAAGAGTACTTTAGAAATGAGACGGGTAACGCTAATGCTGGAAATTTACTGTTTGACAGGTAAATGGCATCTGTCCAAGAAGCAAGAGTTTGCGCTTTTCTCTCCAAATTGAGTTAAGAGTCTACAACTTTGTCCACAGAAAATTCATTTACTCACAACCAATTTCTTGAACTGAAGTAAAGAATCTAATGAAAGTCGTAAGTTCACTTTCTTCTTCTTCAAGTCTTTCCCTAAAAACTATGAAGATTGTTCTTAGCATAGATACGTCCCTATTACGTATTTATTTCAATGTTTCTCAACCATATTTTCATTTCATTTGAAAACTTTCCATTTCTAATTTCCATGTGGAATAAGTTAGTAATAAATGTAATTTGACTTTTCCAACAACTTATTTTACTATAAACCAAAAACAAAACAAAAACCCAAATCTATGTGCTATATGCTCACATACATAATACTGTATCATAATAACGCAATGACTTTTCACTTTACAAATAGGGCTTAGATTTTACAAGCTTGTAGGAAGAAATCGATTATTACTATTGATTAGTATTTTGTTCTATCCAAACTTCTGTTTAACATATGTAAAATTTCTGAGCAAACCTAAATATTAATGATAGAAAAAATATTTTGAAGCATCAATTTTAGCCGTTAACATTTAACAAAGTCATTTGAGTGTTCATCACAATTCAATCAAAAGAAACTATACTGTCAATTTTGACGTTTAAAATATATGTATTAAGGTGAACACAAATACAATAGACATTTTTTAAGCTTTTACTTCAGTTTAGAGGCAAACAAATGGAAACTGTCTAAAGCGTTTATGAATTTTTGCCACAGTCTTTGTTTATCGCAACATTCGTAACTACCCAAGGTTCCGCATAAAATGGAATGAAGATAATATCATGAGAACGGTTTATGTAAAACGCGATGTTCCTCATATGCTACGCATAATAACATCTTACGTTTGCTAATCCAGATTATCACAAAATTATGGCAAACGCAGCAAACATTTGTGATTCTAATTTTTTAACAAAACACCAGATGGAGACTAAGCATCGTTAGATCTAATATACTATAAACCGTTAGACGGCAATAAAAGTCAGTCAAACGCTGTATTATTATTTGTTAGGAAAACATATGGAATCCCAAAGTTACATTACGTGAATAAAATACGAAGAAAAAAGTCGATGTAAAAGTTTTATATACAAACCTATAATAATAAAATTTCATAATATAATTGCATTGAAACATGTACAATAAAAATATCTGTTCAATTTATGTTCAAGGTCTCTAGCATAGGCAAGGAACAATTAATATGAGTGTTTTGATTATCTTTACTAAACCAATATGCACTTACTCCGTACAATACAAATACAACCAATGTAAATATCTGCAGACCTCAACTAACTAAGAAAATTGACCAAAATCGACGGCGGTCCGTCTCTACAAACTAAAGATAGATGCTATAACATCAGAACATCACACATCTACCGCATATTTATTATGCAATTTACGAACGTCGCAGAGAATTTGCCAATGCCAATAAAACTACATACAAACTAATTAGAATTTAGTTTGGAATTATAGCATCTTTCAACAGAATTTTGACCAGTAATAGTCGTCGATAGTTATTATTTCAGCAATTAATTTTGCTAAGCCACCATACATACCACCAACAACGGACCAATATAAATAATGAAATACTAGCACGACATTTTCGATTGATTAGTCTGTAAAATAGTAATATTATTAAGTACGTATAACCACGATATAGTGGTCTGGTCTGGTCTGCTACTATATAAACTATACACAGTATTTAATATTTGTCGATGACGATGAGTTAAGTCGTTTTGTCTCTGTTTACTAATCTCTCTTCTGACATAACATAATATTATTGTAGGAATTATCATTCAAAAAACCAATAAACATGATGAGAGGAGAGCTGCCTTGAGTGAGCAACTTTCCATCATTCATTCGCTCATAATATAATACACACTTGCTGGCTATGTAAATACACAAAATGACAAGCATAAAAATTGTCTATGCTTTTATCCTAATTACAAATATGTTTTCTTCTAGAGTCGATAAGTGCTGATGATAACGAGAGGTCATATTTACAATATTTACCAGAACTAATGCATATACATAATTATCTTTATTGAAAATTATGTTGTTATGTCATATTTAAAAGCATATCCCAAGAAAAGAGATATTTCCACTTCCAACAAAACTCATGCTTGTTATCTTGATCAAGTTTTCTTGTGCAAGCAAAAATTATTATATATGAGTATGACCCTAATGTGCAATTTCGCAATCATTTTTCACCAATTGATTTTTCCTCCCTTTTCGTGCAATATAAGGTTTTATTTTTCTCATGCTTTTGTATTGCTTCTTGTACTAAATGCAAGATTAAACCGTTTGCAAAATTTCACATATATATTTTTTAAAATTTTTTGTCTGCTTGATAATTGTTGAATATTGGTTTTTAATAGTTCATATGTAACGTTTATTCTGGCGTCTGATCTGTTCTACTTTTCAGCATGCACATAAATTTTCATGTACCCATCATCATGTAGATCGATATCTTTATGCTATTATTATTATGATTATTATTACATACTACAATTATGCTGCCGCTCTCTGAGTAAAGAGTCGGCTTTCTTTTGTTCACTTAAATACGACGAAATGATTTATGTAGAACTGAAATTACTGTGTGCTTTACTATTATTGCTATTGTTGTCATTAAATAAATAGACACTTGCTAGATTCCACTAAAAACTGGTAAAAATTACTTCAGATTCGCAATTATATACACACGTGCATCATCTGCATCATTTGGATGCGTGGGCGCAAAACTATCAAACTGCACAACTCATTCGGCTTTTCATTTTTCTGCGTTTCAAAGGTGAAAGCCGGATAAACAAGCGACGATTTGAGGAACTAAATTATCTTGCCGCTGAAACGATGAATTTACTATTTTCCAGTCTATCGTCTAGTCGTTCTCCATTCATCTTTTGCTTATAGTCCTCTCATCCTTCACTTACTTTTAATAACCGCATGTCCAACAACCACTAACAATTTAATTTATTAGAGTAAGTAGAAAAAATCCTCTGTCATCATGCTTGCTCTCTATAGATCCTTTCACAAAAATTTTCTCATAAATCACCCCAAGGTGTCATGCGGAGGAATATATGCCGCTGTATTTTTCCTACGTCCGTCGCAAATATACTTTTTTTCGCTCTCTCAGAGTCTCAGCTCTGAAGCGCTTTATACTTTATTGTTAGCAACAACAGCAACCTGTGTCTATTCAAAAAGAAGGACTATTACATATAGTTCATTTTTATCCATTCGTGCATGATTGCCATCAGTTTGATTCATTGCTCTGTTTAATAATAGAACACTCTTCTTGTTATTTCGTTGCGTAACTATACATTGATCCAAACGTGAGATGAGGTGAAATCGAGCATCCAAAAATATCCATTTTATTCGACATTATGTATATGAGGATGTTGTATATAATGGTTTTGTTTGGGTTCAAAAAACGATCCGTTGACTCATCTCTCTTAGTACAACGTCATCAAAACTAAATAACAATCCATATTGTAAGAGCAAACAAAATCATAAAAATATTACGATCTAAAATAGTTTACCAAACCAGAAAAATGTCAACACTTCAATAAAATATAATAGAAAATAGAAACTCTTACTATACATGTAATTCAATTCAATGGGAGATCTACAATTGAAAATTTGTGATCAGTTTCTTCTTAAATTTTCAACAAAATCTTATTCAGAGTAACATCTACAAAATATCTAGAAAACGGAATTATAGTATAAAATATTTGTTGTTGACATTATTTGTCCAAACACGAAATATTGACAACTTTTCAGACCACTAACAGATATGCCAAAAACAAATTCAAATTTAAAGCCAGAAGACACTTTTGATGCTAGAAAATGATATGTAAACAAAACTTGTATATTTTGCATCCTTATCAAACCTTTGGCATCCGTTCTTTCCTTTTTTATGTTTGTTTTGCAGATTTAGTGGTGGAATCAAACTTGGTGCATGTTTTTTGTCGTCTTTCAGAAAATATGACAGCGATGAAATATTGCGAGAACTCTACATATTCTCAAGGAAATGTGTTTTTATGCATACCTATTCCTGGGAAACTTTGGGTGGCATTCATGGAACTTTTATGTGCATGACCTGAAATCTCTGGTAGTAAAGCGGCAAGTCTTTCAACTTAATCTATGTAAAATGGTGGATAATTTTTTGTGTTTGTACTTTATACTTATATCTTTAAAAATTATAAAGCTTCACGTCAACATGCATCTTTTTACAACTTACAAACAAGATTATTCCCGGAATAGGGATGATAACTATTCTATTATGCACACATAAATATTTTATGGTTGAATTTATTTGCTTTTGTATTCCAAAAAAAATCACTGGTAATTCAATAGTCACTACGTTATTGTACATCAAAACAAAACGGAGATTTAAATAGTTTAACTGGAATGTTATCAAGATTAGAGTTTGGACTTGGTCTTTTATTTGAGTGATAACTATGTTATTGTCGGAAATGGACTTATAAACATGCATTGTCATTGTCAAAGAAAAATAAGGATGATGATTAATACAGCTAACAAAAATAATGTGCTTGCATAGCATTTCATCATCTTTCAGTAGCAACAGTTTCGAGGAAATGAAGAAGATATTATTTAATATTAGTTTATTCCTGCATTCTGCATTCATCTTGAAATATCATAAAAACCTGCTGCTGCTGCAAGATGTAGGAGGAAACATCACCAGCACCACCACCAACGCACACATCACATAAAATATTTGGAGAATTTTGCCGTATAAAGATTTTTATTATTGATGGATGAATGTAGAGCTAGAGAGACCTACTACTTATGAAGAATTATGTTTTTCCTTGAATCCTATGCCATCAGTTTTTTCAAGTTTGAGTCAGTGTCTGCAACAGCAGGAATGAGAAAGATGTTGAAAGACACGCAGGCATATTATTTATGTCTTTATTGGTCTTGTCTTGTCACTATCAATCAGTTCAACAGTCAGACATTTTCTTATAATTTGTGCGTGTTACGCAACGCTACATCATGATAATTCGGAAAGTAAATCCTTCAAAATGAAAAGTTGAGAGTGAGTGAAATCTCAAGTTCGATATGAATGTTTTCACTTGTTGGAGAGAAGCAAGTTTAAATATAAAGATAAAGTATCAGATTATAAATAACCAACCTTATAATCTAAAATAAACATTAGTTGAGGATGGGCAAAAATTATGATGGTAGTTAAATAGATTAAATAGCGATCGAATGTCATAATTGTAAGTATCATTAACTGCCATTCAAATTCTTGTGAAAAATTCTTGAGTACATAAATATAAAGAGGTCAACTCATCATCAATGCTACAATGAGCTATAAACACCGAATAAATCAGACATTCAATAACTTTGAGATGTAATATGAGAAAACATAAATAAATCAGTTTTCTTCTCAAATTACACTCACTAACTGAAAAAATACATGCTTTATTTTTTCAACTCTTTAAAACTCTCAGTAAAGCTTTTAGTTTAGGATTCTCAAGACAGTATGATGCAGTAATAAGATTGTTTAACGACACGACGACATGTCATCAACAATAAAATGAGAAGAGAACTATTAACCAGCAGTAAACTTTTCATCAGCCTCCACGTCCTTAAAAACTTGAGCCTTACAATTAAACTCACACCAAGGCTTACTAAAAGTAAGTACAAGTTGTCAAGTTGAATGGAATATCACGAATCTCCGCAGAATAAGAGCCAATTATAATGTATGAAATTTATTCGTGCATAAAATACCCTATAATTTTGCATCCTTATGTGTACTATTGTAATTACCTACGTCAAATATAACCAGCGTTTGAAAGTGTCATAAGATTCCAACTTTCCGACTTCCTATCAAGACATCTCTTCTGCAGAATGTTAAACTGAAACAACACACGCGTTCTTCTTCCACAAAAGCAAAACGAGTTTCCCCGTTTAATGTTTAAAATCCCTCTCAACTACAGAGTCGAATTCTAATTGCTGTGCAATTTTGCAAAGACATTACAGGCATAATTGCTTCTATAATTGAAACAGCACCCATGCATGGCCATGCAAGCAAGCAATAAACTTTTTCCTTTAATAGGTTTTCTTAATATACCCCAAACTCATAGCATCATAGCATGTAAGCAAAAAAAATTGTACGCTTTTGCAGCAAACTCTCATACTTTCATATTGACTATATGCATACCTTTTGCTTTTGCAGATTTGTAGGCAGAAGACGCACCTCTTATTATCGTTGTTGGTCCAGGTACAAAAGTAACAGTATGCTTCTTTTTGGGTGCTCCCGACGAAGAGGAAGCAGTAATAGGAGTAAGAGCAGCAGTTGTAGAAGTCGTAGTTGTTGTTCCCATTCCCAAATTTTTACGGGCATTGTTAACAATCAGACTGCTGCTGCTATTACGACGAGCACGTCGACTGCTGGATAAAATGCTGCCTCCAGAAGTAATAGCAGCAGTTCCATCCCCACTGCTGCTGCTGATGATGCCGACAGGCTTGATGCGGTGTGGCACCAATGGCGTTGGTGCTTTATTGTGAAATTGCATAAATTTTCTTTCGTGTGTAAAATGATGATGTGCAAATACGATTCCGGAGGAATAGAGATAAAAACAAGGTTAAATAGAGGATTTTCGAAGGAAATACGATTACTACATTAGTCAATAGGATTTATGCTAATAAGTTGAGTTGAGAGAGATAAAAAAAAGAAAACGAGAGAATAGGGCGCAGAGGAGCGAAAATGTTTGTTTACATGCATGCATGAGCACAGCACCAATAAAAAAAAGTAGGAAAAGCTTTGTTGTCGCGTCCTCGTCGGAAAATGCTTTTGCCATCAACAGCGATGAAATTTAAGATGAAGATGAAGACAACGACAGAGCATTTTTGTCAAAAAAAAAGAAGGAAAGATTTCTGTTCTTAATTTTAGTTTCTCAGTCTGCTGAAGAAAAAAAGCATTTGACACGCCATAAACTCATGACAAGGATTTTTTTAGTATTCAAGCTTCTTTCACTCCATTTTAATATTTTAATGGGACAAGCGCTCACTCACTTTTTCTCACAGGAGAATAACCGAGAATCGGAATATGTATGCAAAGATAATAAAACAAAAGGTTTTAATTTTTTATACATCCCTCATAACATGGTTTTGTATAACCATCATTATTATTGACCTTTTAAAACAATTTTTTTTATCCCGAATTTTCCGCCTTTTCTCTGTCCTTGTAAAATTGGAATGTGACGAGATTTGTTGAGTGTTACTTAAAAAGGTATATAAAATATGCACAATGTTATGCCATCATCTTCTCAAATCAAGTGTGTAAGCTGACATACGCTCATCACCATCATCGCCTTGCCGGCAATTTGAAGAAAATGAAGAAATATGGCACTCACACTCGAATAAACACGTCGGTATTGCACGCACGTAGTAGTAAGTATGGTTGCAGTGCAGTTGAAAGTATATCTTGTCTTTTTGTTCAGCAAAATGCAACCGAAAACTTTTGCTGTAGCTCTTACCTTTGCAGAAAAAAACAACAACTCAACAAGGAACTGTGCGAAGCCGAAAAGCTCTTTGTTGTATCTCGAAAGAGCGTAAAGACGTAACGGTGATGACGGTGGTGGTATGGTAGAAAAGTTTAGTAGCGTTGGCGGCATGGCATGGCAGCATTCTTATTGACTGACAACAAGGCAAGAAGACGTGCTGTTTGTTGAAAAGGAAACGATAACGATGTTCAAGTCTCTGTGTCTTTTTTAACAAGTAGAGAGAATAACAACAGCGGAAAAGGATAATGGAGCAAAGGTAAGATTTACGTAATTTGACGAAAAATATATAACAAGTAGTGACACTAACAAAGTCAAAATTATAATAATATAGAAGTGTGCAAATATATGTATAAAATATAACGACTCGACAGTCAACACACTCACAAGGATGGAAAGAACCCACACTAAAAAAACATTCAATTTTTTGGTAGAAATAGTGTTGGTGCGGTAAATGGTAAACCCACAAACAAGATAAGGTAAAGAAAAAAAACACTTACTCTGGCTGTAAGTAACTTATTGTTTGGTTTTTATGGAAGATTAAGAGATGAGATGAGTTGATATTATTATCAAGCAATTTAGCAGCAGCAGCCGCAGCCGTGGTTGTTGTAGTCGACTTGTGAGGAGCTGATGTAGTGATTACAAAATAACTGAAGAAACAACTTGACTTTCTTCATTCAATTCTTTTTTTTCCCCAAGCAGACAATGCAATGTGTAGTATGGAAATGAGCCTTTAACATGCTTTTTGTCTCTCTTTCTCAGTCTTTTATTCTATATCTACTGCTCTTTTTCACTGAAAATATTATAATGCAGTCTAAGCAGACTTTCTGACTTGCAAGACGTCATTCTTCTTCTTCGTCCTTTTCTTTCTTCCCTTCTATTTTTTTACAGTTCTCTCTCCACTTTTTGCATGAAAATCATAGTTTCGGTTAAGTTATGATGCATATGTATGAATAAGCGTGTAGGTTTTTTAAGACGCTGAGTTTGGACTATGGAACGGAATCTGGAGTGCAATATAAAAACAGAGAGAGGAAAACGGAAGGAGCTTTCTTCTTCGTATTATTATTTTTTTTATTTTTGTTCCATTCTTATTTCCTTTGAGAGACCAGAACCAGAGCAGAAGAGAGAGAGGGAGAAAGCTAGAGATGAAGATGAAGAGGAAAGAGAGAGAGCAGGCTATTGTTACAAGGATTACAACGCTAACACTGCTTGTTTTCATATGCCGGAGAATGGTAGTGCAAAATATCTGTAAAAAATAATAGAAATTGGTTGTCAAGAAGTAATACTTCTTGCAGGACACTCTCATAATATTGTGTGCATGTGAAGGACTCCCTCTCTCTCTTTCTGTTCGCCTTTATTACAAAAGCCCCATCATAATATCAGCCAAAGCAAAAGGAAAATAGAGGAGACATGATCATGCTAAAAGTGTAAAGAGCTTTTCCTCCTTTTCCATTTTTTTGAGTTTGCTCCAGAAAAATAAAATAAAGAAAATTGTAAAGCTACTGCATGCAGAGAGCGTGTGTAGGAGTTGTATCAAAATTGGGAATCACAGGAGCTGTAATACTAGTTTCCACAAAGGCAAAAGAAGAAGAGACAATTCCAATTTCTCCCTTTTTACGTATCGCTAGTTATTTTATGCTTCTGTGTGCAAGAAAAGGAGGAAGGAAGAAAGGAAAGAGTTTTTGGAAGGAAGCTGAAAAAAATTTTTCCCCCTTATATTTCCATCATGATGAAGTTGGATTTCTTTTTTTTTAGATTCGGACAATATGTATTGATAATATGATGGTGGTGGTGGTGGTGGTACACAACAATGGGATTATATTATAGCGTGTTGTAAAAGTGTAGAACAGCATGAATGAGCATTATGTCGTGTATGTATTGAAAATGGGAATGATGCATTGCAAAGTTGCAAAAACTTTAGTACAAACTATTACTACTTTACTTACTCTTTACTTTTTACTTACTGCTACACGCTATATGCTCCACTTGAGCGTTATATGATTACACACTCAGCAGTCCGCAGAATAAACGGCTACAAACTACTCGACCGACTTCTCTACATAATATTTTTTTTTCCTTTCTCACTATCACCAACATTTTTTACCACTGCGAGACAACCTAATCCAATACGGCTACTAATCTGAAATTGATTACTGCAGTGGAGCGAGTGTCCATCTCCTTCCATTTTCCCTTTCTGTCGTTGATCTTTTCCTCCCTTTTTCTCGCTTTCTCAAATATATAGGGAAGAATAAAAAATGTATTGAGTAAATAGAAGCAGAGAAAAAAAAATTTCACTCATTGCAGATGTTAAGATTGCAGAAGCATGAACAGAACCTTTATACATTGTTGCAGGTTTCGCGTGGCGTGGGCAGTTGTACCCAAAAGTTAGTAGAGTCCGCACTCAAATAACCTCATGGTCTTTCTTAATATTATTGGTGGGATCAAATCTTCAATCTTGGTTTATTTTTCAAATGTATCTTGTTGTAATTTGCCCTCATCATCATCGTCATCTTCATCGTCGGTCGGTCACAGACTGAGACTGCAATCTTTTATGTATTTCCTTTTTGTATGTAAAATGGAACAAAGGCGTGGGGATGAGAAATTGCTGGTTGCTGGGCTGTGTGCATAATAAAATGAGGAAGATGTTTTGGGCCGTGCGCTAGTTTGTGTACTGATTCGTATTCTGACTTTTGACGCTTGACACTTTAAAAAAGGGTTGTAGTTTTTAAAAGAATAGAATAGATGGGCAAAGGTAAAAAAGTTAGACGTCTGTAGAATTCTTAATGTTTTTCCGCTATCTTCCTCTCATGCATGCAGAAAGAAAGAAAAATTAAAGTCGGTTGAGTCACTAGATTCCACGCAGTATAATTTTTCGTTTTTAAATTTAATATACAATACAATAGCATATCTTTAAGTCAAGCCGTTCATTCATTCGGATTCATTCATTCAAGTCCACACAGTAGCAATTCATTGAGAAAAATATTAATCGTCGGATTTCAACATGCTTATTTTTTGTTTTAATTTATTTCACGTCTACTTTCGTATTCACGACTCACATGCTATTATAAATACTATATACCTATGGCGATGCATTGAAATGTCAAGAACTAATCCTGCTTTATAAGTACCAACACTTTAAATATAAGATTGTGATGATTGTGCATGTACAAGTCGGCAAGAATAATGGCCGAGTATCTATTACGTAAAATGCATTTTAAAAACTTAATATCTTCATTTTTCCTCAAAGCTCTTTACACAGATGTTTTTATCCTTTCCTTTTACATTCAACTCATTCTTCACCCTTTTCATCTCCAGAGAAATGCTCAATTTAATGCTCAACACAGCATAAGCGAAATGACTTGAGAGTTTAACTTTTTTCTTGTAATCTAATCTATGCAAGAACAAGACGAAAAAGAGCAAAAAGGCCAAGAAAAAATGTTCTTTAAAGAAAATACCAAGAGAAATAATATGCCATGGTGGTTGCTGTTATTCGATCGTAAAAGCACGGGGTCAATACGATACAAAAAACCAGAACAGTTTTTTTATTAAAAGTCCTAAAAAACTTATAATAGCCTTATTCTCAGGCGAGCATACAGACAAAAGCATACCAAAAACTAAAAACGGAAAGAAGACAGAAAATAGCATATTTGTATTCATTTTTAATACACATTTTTAGATATAGACCGGCTAAAAAACAAATAATAATATAATCTAATATTTACGTAATAATATGTTGAATAGCATGGAGCGCAGAGGTCGAATATAGTACACAGAGGCCATCCATTTTATTATACAGCTTTGCGTGTGTGTGCATGACTTTTACTCATATTTAATATTTAATGTCATTCTCATAAAATGAATGAACCCATTGCTTTTTTTCTTCTTTTTTAGGGTCGGGTCCTTGAATGATAAATGGTTATGACCATAAATGCCGCAAGTGAGACAGAAGAGATCCATTAGTTCCATGTACTTTGAGACGCGAGCATGGGCGCTCACTTCTGCTACTGCCTGTGCAACTTAATATGCCCCAATAGAACGGTTTTTAAAACATATTTTCAGCTTCTCTTTTTTTTCTATTTCTCCTCTCTTCTCTCTCTTCTGACATTTAAAATGGGGATATATGCAAGAAGATATAAAAAAAGTGAAAGTGAACTAACGGTACACCAGATAAATCATGTTTTAATGCATGTTATAGTGTGAAACGAAGACTCAACTTACTACTACCCACACACACAGACAGATGCAGAGACACACAACCTTTTAAAGCTTTCGAAAAAAAAGAACAGTTTTCGGTTTGACAACCATGTACTGCATATCTATACGCGTATTATTTCCCATCTGATTTCCTTTTAAAAGTTAAATGGGATTATATTATATATTTTTATTGTTTTTTCAGTACATTTATTCTGGTATTGAAGTATTTTTGGATGGTTTGCTGCACACAGACAATATGCACGTCATAACCAATCTTAAATTTCACTGTATAAATAATATTTCAAATTCATGCCATTTTTGTCATGTCTTTTTGTTATAATTTCTTTTTTTTGCCAGAATAATAGAAAATATCATGTGACAAACTCATACTATCTGCAAAATTTAGTGAATACAATTCTCCAATGAAAATTTGCTGATTTAAGTGATTTTGTTTGCATAAAAAATGTACACAATCCAGCAAGGATTCTCTCTGCCAATTTGCTTTTGATGCATTCTATGTCATGTCATAATGCTATATGATGCCGTGATCTTTGGAGCAAATAAGCAACATGAGTAGAAAAGAGATAGCAGCAGGGAATGCAAATATTGCTGTTTGTATAGATAAACTGTTATCTCAATCAAACATGAACTACAAGTAACAAAAACATACACAGCAAGAAAATTGGAATATGAAACCCCTTTCAATTTCATACGATATTATTACCATGGCACGATGATGATTATGATGATGATGTCGGTGTCGAATTAAATATTGACTTTGGTAGATATTTATGATATAACTGCTATTATAATATCAATAATTTTTGGCATAAAACACCCTACTGCATACTTTCGTCGCTTTGAAAACCCCAATCGAATATTATGTGCTTTAATAAAAGGATGTAAGACTTTTGGTATTCACTGAAGCAACATGGATGATGGTAATGCACAATAAAATTACCAATAATAAAATATAATATTATTAGTCTAAAGAAGCAAGACTGAGAGTTTGAGTGAGAGTGAGCAAAATCAGAAGACAAGAGAATGCTCACAAAGCCAATTACTACCATATACCACCAACCAACCATCACATACAGTCACAGTGAAACAAGAGATAATATGCGATGTAAATCTCTGTATAATAACATGATGAACAAGGAAAATTGGGGAAATTGGTGTTCAGACAGAGAAGAGAAACTTGACTACCATTCTATTACATACACCAAAGATAATAAAAAATTGCATTTTGTGCGTTATGCGATACATGCATGATGGGCAGAGAAGCAAAGTTTTCATGAGACTTATTGCAAAAAGCGTATAATTATCTCTCTCTTTGTCGGTGTGTGTGTGGGAAGGTATTTGTAAATAGGTCGGATGGCAATCAAATCTGCGATGCATTGGAATATAGGAAACTTGACGACACAGCAAAAAAAGATTTTCCGATTTGTTGTAATAGCTGTAGTTCACCTTTTAACTACAGTTTGAAGTAGATTGTACATATTATTATCTATATTAAATTCCCATTATTTGTTTAAAAAAGATCTGATATATAGCAGAAGAGGCTGTTTGTGAGAGAATGGATCTGCGCAAATAATTTGATGATAAGAATACCGAATATCAAAGTTTAACTATCAGGTACTTTATTTATGTCTGCTCATCAACTTTTGCAAACAGAAATGAAGGCGTGCTAAGTATTGTCAACATTTTGCAATTCATGTATTTATTTGCAAAATACGGGTTATCTTATCATTTGACAGAAATCATGACCGCGACCGTGCCCTGTAATAAAATAATTTTTAAACATTCAGTATTTCCATGGCTTGAAAAGCAAGCAAGATTTGTTCCGTTTCCGACTTCCAAATGTTTATGCATTTAGTTTTGCATATACCGGTTTCCGCTTACCTCTCTGCTACTTGTCACTTACATTTGTTCACTGCTGTCGCTGTATGTCCCTGTTCGTAACTGTAAGCTCATTTTTAGCATTACATTTTACGTAAAAGGAAAATGTATGCAGCAATTCATCAAAATATATAATTTTATTACCAATACATATTTTTTATCCAGCAGCTTCCTTATATCTTTTGCAAAAACTCAATGGTCCAGAGAGATAGAAAAGCAACAACAATAAATTGCATTTGCCATTTTCCCCTTTATTTCAGCCACACGCGTTCCTTCCATAACAATACATCTTCCAATAGTTCCAATTCCAATGGCAATAATAATTGGCAAACAACAGCAAGTATATTTTTTTGCATCACACGCTCATCTATCTATCTATATTGTACCCATAATTGAATTGCATATTGCGTATAATACTATCATG
>JAQFYG010001692.1:0-17702 GCA_034694325.1 Entomobrya corticalis | reverse complement strand
ATTCGTTTTTCACTCACATGCAAAATGTAAAAAAACAAAAATAAACAGCCCTCAATAATGCGCAACGAGACACATATTGAGTGGGATATTTTCTCGTAAGTATGTAGATAGATATTGATTATGTTTTAGATCCCGAATATTTAAAAAATACAATGGAAATATAACTTCTCGTTGATGCAAACTAATAGGCTCTAATAGAAGTAAAGACTAGCAAATATTTTTTTTCTAGCAACAGCAATGATGCATGTAAATGCTCCAGCCAAAAAAAATACGCGGAAAAAGTACATAAATTTACCAAAAATGCTCTAGATTAAAGTTACGTTACGATTCATAGAAAAGTTGTGTAAGCGGTTGGTAGAATTCAATATAAGTTACGCACCACATCAACATCAAACAAAAGAGCGAGGAAGTTAGAAGGAGACATGGAATTTTCTTTATTTTTCCGTTGTACTTTTACTTTACTTGAGTGCGAACAACGTCTCAACTTGTTACTTTTAGATGAGCAGTAGAGTAGGAGTAGTAGCATCACAGCAATAATAATAGCGGTAATAATGCCTATAATATTTTATTATTATCACCAAAGAAGCTAACAAGCTGCGAGAGCAGTGGACTGAATAACTAAAAAGACGCACATAACACGCAAGTTGTATGCTCTTCTAAAAACAAGAAGAATACCAATCTAGTGTAGTTTTGCAATTACTGTAATAATAATAAGAAGAAGAAAAGATATGAAGAAGTCTTAGAATTTTGTATATAAAATATCTCAAATATATATTTTTAGGCATTTTTATTAATAATACAATATTATACGTGCTTTTATTAAGAATGAATCTATGTTTATGTTGAATGCATGCTTATACGCAATAACAAATGTTGATATTCATGGTATCATCTACGCATTATTTTTTGCAATTTTCAAAGCCAATTTCTCGGACAAAAAAGCCCACTGGAGTTGGTGGAGTACACACTCTTGTTGTACGCGATTTCGTTTTGGCTGTTGCTTATTGTGCGTGTCGTTTCACAAGGAACATTTGTGGAAACATGATATGATGTTTGCTATAGTGTGCCTTGTGCACATATGCTTGTTTGGAAAAAGTAAAGGGTTATGAGACCAAGACTGTTTGGATATAACGCGTAGAACGCGAGAAACGCACAGATTGAATGAAGTAAAAGTAGTAACGATGTGAACACAAACGCATGAAACAAAAGGAGAGGGCCCAAATTGGGGTCTCAAATCAAAATTTGATACGCTCATATTCAACCCGTTGTCATCGTCTCTAATAATCTCTTAATGGTCTGCTTATTATCTCTTCTTGTCTTGTCGGAAGAAGAAGAAAGAAGAAGTGGAAAAGGGAAAGCATAAAAGTGCAAATGGCACAGAAAAGTTTATATTTGTAAAAGTAAAAATATATGATAGTTTTGTGCTGTATAGTATTTTTCAACTGTTATTTGGTGAAGAAGAAAGAAAATGATATTTTTACGATATACACAACTGTCTAGTTAAAATGATGATGATGAGAGATAAAGTGGATAAGTAATGAACTTAGTATCAATATCAATGTACTATTTTCTAGATAATCTTATCAAAGTAGTAGAAAGAAAGCATGTTATTATCTGACGTAAGCGCATCGCTAAGATATAAAATTTGTGAATGAGATGTAGAAATAGAATTAGATGTGTTCGTCGTTTTTGCGTAACAACGCATCATACGCGTGATGTGTCCTTCATTTGAATCAATTTTCCTTTTTGTGCGTAACTGTGTATGCCGTTCATATGTAGCTCTAGTACTTATTTATAACTTTAGTTTCAGTGAAATGCAAACTTATTATTATACTTTCAATTCGCCTGAAGAACAGGCGTTCCACCTGTCTGTCTATCTATCCATTTCTGTCTATTTTCTCCCGGAATATTTTTTTTGCGAAATAACGCCTACAAAATTCAGTTGAATTTATTCTAATCAAATATCCCTTTAACTGAATCAAATTTACTTACAATTCAGGTTTTGTATTAAAATTAAGAACTTTCATTACTAAACAAGGATTAACTTTTGAATTTTTGATTCCAATATCGTTGATCTTTCTGTGCAAATTAAACTTGACTTCAAACCGGAACCATTACATTCGTTTCAGATGCGAAATTATCGAAATTTGAATCTCACGTTTATTCAGTAATTTACAATATCTGATGCCACCATCTGAAACATACTTGCAGTCCCTGTTTACTAATGTTATGTAATACATTAGAGGTGTGATGTGTCTGGTTTGAAAAGCATTGTTTTGGGTTTCCTTCTTTAATTTAAAAAATAAATTATAACAAAATTCTACTATTCTACTTCTACTACTCCGTCAAGAAGTTACAACATTGTAGTACAAGCTCTAAACAAAATATATCGATCACTTTGTTATTTTACATGACAAAAATGAGCCATTTGTCATTATTTTTGTTATGATAATGAAGATAAGAGGTGCCATGTAAAACAGAAGATTCAAGTTTTTTAAATTCAAGAGCAAAAACTCCATTGTTTTCTGTTATTTTGAACAGTTTGACATTTACTTTTAAATTAGCTTTCTCGATATGAATCCTAATTTCTTTATTACGAGTATACCTACTATTATGATTATGTTTCGATAATATTTCCCTACTCATTTTAGCTTTTAAACCTTGCAAGCGACTTGTACAAACGAAACAAAAAGTTGGCATTTATCAGCATGTCTACTATCCGATTTGGATCAGTAAAAGAAAAAGAATTCTGACAATGATTGAGATTAACTGTCTCTTGACTAGACTCTGTGAACATTGCTCATATAATCCCTTTCGTGCATACCTACCTGTGTAAAAGTTTGTAAAAAAAGAAAATAGACGCAAAGTCAAAGTAGAAAGCTAGAAAGCTAATGGAACAACTAGGCATTTTTATCACCAACAGCAATGCAGAAAGTGAGGAACTGGTTAGAACGATCATCATCTTTTGAAAACGGAATATTATTCATAATTGATATGACAGGAGGATGAAGCCAGATACAAAAAAAACACAGATATTTTCCCTAAAGATTATTATACTTTTAAGCTCACATTCCCTTCTCATCTGCCTATCGGTCAAACCCAAAATCACAAGGCTTTTGACCAAACTTATTGATTCGAGTAATTGTAAAATTGATACAAGCTTTTTTGAGGAAATTATGAACAAGTTAGTAGTTGATTCCCGGTATGAAGGATTAATTAATAGGTACAAATTACAACTTATGTGTGTAGATTGGTGTCTATAATGCAATTACTATTTGATGACGTACAATAATATCCCCTTTCATTTGCATACCTACACATCGTATTACAAATTGATGAAAATAGACAACAAAACTTTTCAAAAGATAATGCATAAAAATAATTTGTTTGAAAGAACCAGAGGCAAAAATCTGACAAGTTTATTAGAACACAATCTAATGCCAGAAAATTAAATCTTTTTCCGTTTAATGCTCCTCATCTTATTCCATTAGTTATAAATCCGTTGCTGAGCGAGTTCATGTCCAAGTTTTTTAGATGAGATTGATATACATACATCATCATCTCATTCATCCCATTATATTCTGATGATGATACGTGTTCATTTATTTAAATCACTGTATTAGATTTAATGAAATGAAGAAACAAGAAATAATAATGATGATAATAATAACAACAAGCGATTCCGTCGTTGTTATCTTCGCAAATCGTGTGGCCATGTGAAAAAAATAATTTAAGTTTGTATACGTGTGTAAGTTTTTACGTATTAAATGCTAAATACTATGCAACAAGCCATATTATTATTAAGTATTTTCGATAGGTAAACTTGTAAAAGTAAACTAGTATGCACGTTACGTTTATATTTTTCATTCATTTCGCTCTATTTCTCTCCTCTGTTTGGTTGTTGAGGACAACTAAACAAGTACAGAATGATTGTAGGTCATCATCTCAAAATGTACAAAAAAAAGACTGTGCTCTTCACTATGATCTCTCTGGCAAATGAAGTCATTTTGTCGTTTATTCAACCAGACAAACAAATCAGCAACTTAATATAAAACCTTTTAATTTTCGTACACTAACTCACTCCACAAAAAACAAACACACAAATAATAAACATTCATCATAAACTATATGAAAAAACTCGACTACAAGCGGATTGAGTATTTGACGGAGGAATATCAAATGTCAAAAGAAAAATAATTTTCCCTATATCATCATCATCATTATTATATCGTTGGGTTTTCGTTTTCATTTTAACTGTCACAAAATTCTCTTCATTCGTCATTCATTAATGTCAATAGGGACGAACATTGAAAAAAATGTGTGCTCTGAATTCCAGAGAAACAGAGAGCGAGATAGAGAATGGATCAATCTGCTTTTTGTTGTCCTATGATCATGACGACGACAATCATCATAAATAAGTTATAATAAGTAATAGGATATTATAGTTATTAAAAATATATATACATTTCGCAGAAGAGCAGACAAATCCTTTTTAATCAAATGTGCACTAATAATAAGTGAGCGGAAAAACTGAAATGTAGATGTAACTATTACTGCGTCATGTCAAAATAGCAGCAAACTACTTAATAGCAGCAGTTGTTTTCTCAGATCTCAGATTGAACTCTAGGCAAAAAGCACAAAAGCAATGATGATGATGACGATGAGAAGAAAAGAAGTCAGGGAGACACTACTGCAAAAGTACAGCATAAACGATAAAATGATCAGGATTGTGATTGTGACAAGTTGAGCTTCACGGGTAATTATAATGGCACAATCAACAAAGTAAATCAACCTTGTATTCAAAGATCGGATGTACAAAAGTAGCGATTAATAAACTTTCGATTTTATTGAGTTACTGATAAATATCGGATATCCTCATTCTTACAGTGAACAGCTTGCAATTATTGCTTTTTGATGAACTTATAATTATGGAATAATATCGATCTGGAAATGTGACAATCATGCTTCAAAACTTTCATATTCTCCGAATTTATGGCATATTGCTTTACTGTTGTACTAATTACTTGTGGGGCAAAGTGGCAAGTTCCTTGGAATAGAAGAATCCGAAATGTTCTCAAGTTTTCGCACGAGGACAAACATATAACAAATACATAGCATAAGGTCGAAAGAAAAACTTATTTTTTGCAATTTAATAATGCATGCAAGTTTAGCATTACATACAAGAACGGTGACAAGAACGAGTATGCAGCCGAAATGGGTATTTGACAGGAGAACATAAAGATTTATATACTCTTCAGTCACAAGTGTCAGAGATGACGCTCAAATTGTGTGATTCACGCATTTAGTAAAGATCTTTTTTTCCTCTCCATTCACAATAAACACATTTATCATAGGGAAAATGCAAATGTACTTGCATTAAAATATATAATAAATGTACATAGAAAACTGCATTCACCTATGCGCAAAATTCGCAAACCTTTTAGCAATTTAGTGTAACAAACAAATATTTATGTATGTATAATATAAAGACTTTCTAGATTATAAGTAAAAAACTATGATGATACTAAAGCTAATATGAGTTAAAAACTACATTACTCAGATTCTGAAAGTTTGTGTAAGAGTTCATGAAAAATTAATTACATAAGCGGGACCCACTCCACTCGTTGGGATATCTTAATTTATTTATTTATTCAGTAGATGCAGTTCCATGCTTTCGAAATAGGTTACTATTAAGCTTGTTGTCAATGTAATGGGAATGGGAGATGAGCTTATAACTATGAGTATAGTCGATCCTTCTATTAAACAGTTTTGATACTAATAAACTTAATAGTTTTATAGCTGTGTGTGTATTATGCATACCCGTACATTAGTAAGTTATTTGTCAACATTTTTAGCGACTGAAAGCGCACTACTTGCATATTAACTATTAACCTCTTCAGATGTCAGGAAAGTTTGGAGTAATGCATTTTGTTTTTCTAATTCTTCTTCTTTTCTTTCCGAAAAAAATGAATAAGTGGGTAAACTACAGATAGACGGTTAGGAGTAACGGACATATTGTAAGATTACTTGAGAATCATCTATCTAAGAAATAGGAAACTGGCAACTTTTACTTTAAAAATACATGAGTATGCTTCCTTGAGTACTTCCCCAAAAATAGACCTTCGAATCGTTTTTTCTGTTTTGCCTTTCCCACGGGCAAATATAAGCTCTCGAATGTGATACTTCTGCCTTTTTACCAAACTTGAATCTCTTGTTTGCGTACTTACCATTAATGGTATTAAATGTTAAAATATGTCCTAGTCCTAGTCACAGTCTCATATTATTACTATTCAACCTTGATGATTTTATTTTTTAAATTATATAATAGAGTAAATGTCTAGAAAAGCATGATAAATATGTAGCACGTAACGGACGTCAAAAGCGGTTGAATATTTTACCAGGATAAAAGGGAATCTTCTAGGGAGCAAAGAGTCACAATTTTTGGCATAATATCCATTATGCTTCTGCAAAAGGAAAGTGTTTGTTTTTCGCAATTTCGCAAGGTCTTTTTTCTTTCTTTCTCTGATTTTTCCCATTTTCATATATCAAAAGTCCATGTGTGATTTACACTCAATCTCATACCAAATCACACTCGAGTGCATTTTTAATGAATTTTTTTGTCATAATGTCTTTAATGTGCACAGTATTAAAAATGAGAAAATGGAATGTAACCTTCGTTTGACACCAAAGTTAGCATCCTCCATCCTCCTACTATACTACTGGCGTCAATGCGTCACTCATGCATTATACGACATTGAAACCCTTTCTTTTTGTATAAAAATTAAATCAATAATGAAACACGAAGAAAATTCAGTGATTTTTTCCCGTTCAGTGTAGCGTAATGTGGATACTTTCAAAGATTTGGTGTCCCTTTTCTTCAGATTTTTCAGAATAGAATTCATCCTTTGCATTCGCAATTACAATTGTTATCTCTTCTTCTAGAATTGAGCATAGAAACAAATCGAAAAAAAATCTTGCATGTTATAGGCGTCGCAGTTAAAAAACTACTTGATAATAACTGCTTTTTTAGATTGACAAACTTTACGCATTAGCATAATACCATGATGATGCAAGTATGCAAGATTTTAGTGCAAACAAACAGGTAGTGAACCAATGAAGCCGAAACCCCCACCAACAACCGAAAAAGTACACAAAAAAGGTATAAAAGAAAATAAAGTTAGCCCTAGTTTTATTTATATGCACCAGTAAATCTGCAGTATGTGGTTCATATTATGCTATCTTCAGAAATAAAAGAGTACGCAATATGCAAATTCAATGACATTACATGTAACATTGTCTAGTTGACAAACATGTAGAGATTCTTTAAAAAAATAAGAGCTTATCAGTGTAAAAAGTACTCAAATATGTATGTTCACCCGCCGCTTATTACATACGTGTTATGCATAAAAATATATAAATATCTTGATTATCTTTCCCTCGTAGTCTTTTAACAAGAAAATGTGACAGGGAGACAACTCAAGAAAAAAAACTGATAATACTAACACGTTAGTAGAGAAACAGCAATACCAACAGTGTATTATTTATATAGCTTCCAAATAAAGAACAAAGATAAATAGATCATTTATAGAGCAAAAAAAGTGTAAAGTGTAAAACATGTCATAGGATTTTAAAAATCCAGTTTTTACACGATCGCAACAGCAATCAGCTTCTTTCATTCTACGACCTACTGACTTGTCGTTGTCGTCGTCGTCAGACGGACGAAAAGTGTTGCATCATGACGGTTCACTGTCCACCATCATAAATTTTTTCTCCCTTCTTATATGTCAATAAAATAAATGTTATTTATACGAGGATTGATTTTTAAAGTGTGACCAAGAGTGGCGAAAAAAATCACAAAGAAAAAAAATATGCAATAGGTAATGCGAATTCAGGAAAGGTCGAAAAAGAAAACGACGACAATGGAATGAAATGAAACGATTTCAAGATTTGGACAGTGAAACAAGGACAAAACCAAAAGGAAAGAAAGATGGAAATGCAGCTAGTAGAAAAAAATGCTGCGGTTATGTAGTTGGTGGTGGTGGTCGTTACACATCACATAATTACATTAGCGTTCTATTTGCGTATTCCTCCATCCTCCATCCAAGAAAAAGAAATCTACTTTACTTTTTGTACCATGAGTGCCATCACAAGGCAAAAAAAAAGACGACAGTAGTAGGAGCTTTTTTGCATGTTACTTTTTCAAGTTTTGTTTATAGGCATGGATGAATGACATAAGAAAAGAATACACACAACAGAAAGATACTTTTAGTAGATCAACAAGAAGAGAAAGAAAAAGAAATTTATTTCTTCTTACCAGTAAGAGCAGTAGATATCCATGATGCTGTTGATGCTTTTTTTGTGCGTTTTACAGATAAATGATAAGTGAACAAAGAAGCTAAAACTATATGGTAGCGTCTTGACCAAAATTAATGATCGTGAAACAGATCTCCTTTGTCTCTGTCGTTGTGTCCGTTGTTGAATAAAAAAAAATCTGAATACGGATTCTAATCAAGAGATAAAAAAGTAGAAGAAGGTCCTCTCTGTGGCTTTTATTTCTTTGGTTGGTATTCTTTTCTTTATTTTTGTTTGATGACAGCACTCACTCAAGATCTACTCCAAATACATATAAAAATGTTAAATATCTATATCTAGTAATTGTACTCACTCTCTTTAGTACTACGTTTATGTTCTGCCAATGTTTAGTATCACCAGCAGCCTTTTACAAAAGCCATATTATAATTAATATTGTTGTGCAGGAGTAGTTGGTAGTATTTTGTTGAACAATTTAATATTTGTTTCTTATTCACTTAAGTTCAGCAAACAGAGAGATTACTTATACTGGCTAACTGGGTATATGAGAGTACGTAAGAAGAAACGTTTTAATGTCTCTGATCATCAAGATTCACTGGCACACTTGTAAAATGTCAAGAGAGGAAGAAAGGAATATGTCAGTGAAGGAGAAGAAGAAGACAACTGATGCACTAACTACTCTCCTATTGTTACTGTTTATATTATAATCCTTTCCTGTTCAGCGATCTCAGATATATATTTCAACAACAGTATCATTTTCTTAACTAAATATTTACCTTTCTTTCTTGTCCATTTTTATTTTTTTTGGGATTCTTTTATTCGAGATTCGAAGTAAACTATGATAAAGAACAATCAACAGCTTATTAGCAACCTACCTTTAACCTATATCCTACCCTACCTCAGCATTTTTCATCCATTATTTTAACTAATTCATTGATAACAAGATAACTAATTAAATTTTCTGCGAAGTGGGAAAGTGACGATAATATAAATGCAATCTTAATTTACTGTTATTCTGCAAATAAACTTATAAAATACAGTGACGACAGCATTCGAGCATTCATTCATTCAAAGAAAACGAACAAAAATGTCTCATGTTGGTTTATTGGAATACTAAGATAGATTTGGGGCACTGTGATACTCTATCGGAAAACTTATTCAGTAGTCCAATAATATATTTCTAATCTAAATCTAACCTTCTTTTTAAAACTATACTATTTTTTTCTATTAACTCCACACCTTCTTGCCTTACAAGGTGCTGTTGATTTTTTGACTTCTTCAAAAAAAAGTTGTCAAATAATAAAAAAGGAAGAAAAGGGATAACTTAAAAAAAGAGTAATAAGTCAAGAGAAAGAAACTTTTCTGTGTGATTTTCTCTCCTCCTCCTCCACCTTCAGCCAAACGCTGTTCCTACAACTGTCTCCCAAGAAAAAAAAATAATACTGCAAAAAAACTGTTAAAATGAAGAAGAAAAAAGGAATCTCGGAGCAACTTGCGATCTCTCTTCTGGATATACAGGGTTTATTTATGTGTGTTTGTGTGAGAAAGCAAACTTAGATTGTGTGTGCTGCTGCTTGCGCTGATATTAAAAGTATTTTGGTAAGCTGGTATGGTGACGACGACCAAGTCGAGAGAACTCACTTGGTAGAGATGTGTTTCTGCCAAGTGCAAGCTGGCGAATAAGTGATCGGTTAACTTGTGCTCACACTTTTCTTCTTCCTATTTTTGATGGGAGAGGAGGAGAGTGATCCATACACAATTTAATAGGTATGTGTGTGATGCGATGATGTAGATGCAGTAGTATAAGTGCTTGTTGTAGGTGTAAGCTTAAAAATATAGTTTATTTTACTTTGGTATTGGATGTTGTTTCATGAAAAATTGATGGTTGTAAAGATGAGATGAATCCAGGTAGTTTATGAAGCTGTATTAAATATCTTCATATTTTAGTATTTTCAAGTTATGCTATATAGTTGTAATTTGTAATATATTTCCGGGGAACATTGAGTTCATCCTGAATTGAATATTATTATTTGGAAGGAGACAAATGGCAAGTGGGAAGTAAGAAGTAATCGCTTGCTGTAGTTACTTAAATACGGATCCGTTGTTAATATACATGCATACTACGCAATTAAGCAGTTTTCTGAATAGCAAAAATTATGAAATGTAAAACCATTTGATATAGGCTTATTTACCGACATATTTTTGTGAATTATGCAATGATATATGATCATCCTACTAATCCTAAATGATAAATCTTAGTTATCTGAAGCATATCAAATTTATTTTCCCATGCATGGAGTATGAAGAAATTATGTTTTTGTTTGCGAACTTTTTTTGTAGGCGTCGTTGGAATATTTAGGTATAAAGGATTCTAGTAAAATGCATTAATTTGTTTAGGTTATCAAGGGACCACTGAGTTTATAATTAACGAGAGAGTTCATATATTTTGTAATGAATTTTTTGAAAAGTAATTTCAATTTAAGTGGGAAGGTCGACCATGTAATTACTAACTACTGCTACTGTTGTTTATTAGTATTTCTGCATTTTTGTACTGTGAAAGTATAAGTGGGCTGGTGGCTGGTTACTAAAAGAGGAGCTTCTTACGATTCAATGAAATTTTACTAATTAATGAACGTTTATGTCAGGGGGATTCGATCTAAATGACTGTCAACAGGAATTGCATGACGAATACATAAAAGTTGAATTCATTCAAGTTGGATGTAGTAATATTCATGTCAAACTAGAATTCAGTAAAGCATGAAAAATTAACGTAGGAATACACATATTAATTATAAGTTGTAAACTCATTATTGGATAAATCAACCTACAGATCGGATGTCATAACCATCTGTGATTTCTATGATGAAACGGATTAACGAGCTATGATGTTCAAATAAACTTTTTATGTAACAAAATTAGATTTTTTCAGAAAATGTTTTGCTTACGACCACAGAATATGCATTTGGAGCTGTTAAATAACAATTTAATAAGGATTACGAATGTAATCCTATCGTGCAAAAGTTTGGGTACAACGAAAATGTGTCCTTTTGTAAAGGTTTCTAGACACGCGCTCGTTGTTGATTGCTTATATTAAAGAAGTCCAACACATAGTAAGACAGCATGCAGAGCAGAGTCTTCTCGTGTGTGTATTTGTATTTTATGAAGAAAGTTATATTGGAAAAGTTTTCAATGCCATTCCAGTAAAGTTTTAAAACAAAAATAAATTAATATGAATGGTATATTAGATGAAATGCATGTGGTTTGAATTTTTATTCCAACACATTTTAAAAATCGCTTTAAAAGATAGTCATTTATTTGTGCGTAAAGCTTTATAACAAACCATAGCTATTTTAAGTATTTAGCTACATATTTTGACATGTTTTACGAGAATACAAAAACTTGTTGATCGTTATGAATAAAAAAAGGCTTGTTTGCAGATAATGGCACAATACTTACTTACAAGTATGCATTTCTGTGTTTGATGTCAAAGTTACAAATAATTAGAATGAATCATTTGAGCTTTTATTTACGATAACAGAGCATGAATGAACTTAAATTATTTCAGGACTCAGGTCAGATAGTAATAAGAAGTACACAAAAATATAAGTACTGGGTAAAACATTCTACAAGTAGAACACATCCTTACCCTAATTATTATACTACGACTACTAAATATTAATAATCAGTCTCATTTTATTTGATAAGGACTAGTAGGTTTCAGTTTGATATTGTCCGGAATTTAGCATATGTTTCAGCAATTTTTCTGGCTCTTGGACCCCAATTTCTTGCAAGATAATCTTGAAGGAATTATAGACATCTTTTGGCATATCCCCGGAACGTCCACATACGTATATGAACAGAGGCAACGGACTTTGGAGCATGGATTTGATAAGTTCTGTCTGCCGTCGTAGTATATCTTGTACATAATCCATCTTCCTGAAAGAACAGACAATATTATGTTGGTATAAATATTTGAAGTTAGACTATATGTCGTCAAAATTAATGACACATTTTAAAAGAATATTTAAGTTTCTAATTAAATGCAATGTTTACCGGCCACTATTATCTCTGGAAAATGCTGTGTACAACTTCAAGCAACCTTCTGAAGTGAAATTTTTGAAATCTTCTTCAAAATAAAAGTCTTTCTCCTTGTTACGACAACCAAAAAAGAGATGCTTATCCCATTCGTTCAAATGTTGTTTGATCATGGAACGAAACGGAGCTACACCAGTCCCTGGTCCAATCATTATCACATGGCATTGCTGTAGAGGAAATAGAAATAATAATCAACTCCAGCAAATTCACTAGTATCATTTATAATTGTTCGTTACATTAATAATGTCAAGAAAGAATCTTACACTAGTAGGAGGTCGAAGTGATCCTTTTTCACAATAAATGGCGACGGACTGACCAATGGTACAATGATGAGCAAGCCAATAAGAGCAGGTACCTTTCCTGGACTTTTTCAGATTTGTCCTGTACTCCACCACAGCAACTAAAATCTCAATATGATGGGTTTCCTTCGGTGGACTAGCAATTGAAAATGCTCTTGGACGCATTAATGGAATCAAATCAAATATATAGTTTTCCGGAATATTAGGGAGCACGCTGCTAAAATCTTGTAGAACTTCTAAAATAGTTCTCCTTGGTCGATTTACGTAATTGTACAATTCTTCTAGTCCTTCTGGGCTACAGTATTCGTCAAATTTTTCTTTTAAAAGCGGATCTTCAGTAAAGGATCGTAGAATTTCAAAGACAAACACTCCAGGAATACTCTTCAAGTCCAACAGCTGTGTAGCAACTTTTTCCCAAGTCCATGGCTGAGGACCAACCACTTGAAATAGATCAGATGGAATAGTTTCCCATCCCATTTCTGGATCGCAGTTCACATAGAATGGAGGCTGATTTTTCAAATGAGTAAAGATTTCAAAAAACAGTTCCACGTTTTCAGAAAAGTTTTCAGCGTAAACTTGAACAGCATCACCTAAAATCAAAAAGATCATTAGCACCAAAAATTAACAGCCCCTTTAAAGCACATATTAAAACTACTTTTAAATGTGTTACGCATAATCATAGTCATAGAATTCTCACCTTCTTCAAACGTTAAGTTACTATTCACTGTATCGAAAGCAATCAACCTCGTGTCCTGATAATGATCAGCACTAGTAACCCTCTCATTACGAATAACTTCCCTCCTCTGAATATTTCTTAATGCATCCTCCGGTATTTCCTGACTACCCCTTTCCATTGGAGACAGAGTAAACCGAGCAACCGGCTTTGAATTCCGTGGTAAAGATTCCAAATCTGAAATACTTACCCATTCCTTCCAACATTTTTCCAAGAAAGAATTTAACGCTCCAACATATCCCAAGTCATGCTGATCATCACACAAACATAAGTCAAGTGCTGGCGTCGCAGACAATTGTAGCAATCGCCGATGTAGTTTCTTTCCCGGATAATTATAATATTCATAAGACGAATCCCCGAGTCCAATCACCACATATTCAATCAATATTTCCGGCACGTTTGTCTTCCTGCATAGATCCCTCCAAAATCGCTTGCTGTCCTCAGGAAACTCTCCTTGACCAGTAGTGGACACAATAAAGATCACCTTCTTTCCATCCTCCCGTTTCTCCCAGTTTTTAACCAAATACTCGATGGTCACATCCTTCATGGATAGCACCTCAGGTAGAAAATAATGTTTTCCCGGCTCCCCAAATGTAATGCTATAAGCCTCCCTTGCAATACGAAGGGCCACCTCTCGAGCAGTTCCTGTTGAGGTGCCGTACACAATCAACAAATTCTTCTTGTTCGAACTCATTTTCACCACAACTCGGTACACAACAACAAACGGGAAAATCAAAAGACTCAAAATCCAATATTTTAATCTGTCCACTTTAAGCAGTAACTAAAAACCAACAATAAATAATAGTTAGTTAATAAAATAGCAGAGACGAGCAACCTGTCATAATCGCGTTTCGCATAGAATCTACATCTAGAAAACTGTGTTATAGTCGCAGAGTAAAAAGCACATTGCCTCCATCCCCCACCACCACTACCGCACAAACAGCAGCAAAAACAGGTGATCTCGTTGTGTGGTGAAGTGGTGATGATGATGATAATACGCCAACACAACCTCAGGCCTCAATAATACCCTATTATTCATTTGCGATTGCATAGCATGTAGATCATAATAAACCATAGAGCAAAGTGGCACAAAAAAATAACCCGCAATCCCATTCCATAACCGTTGCTCCAGCAAAACAAAAGAGCCTATCCGTCTTTCTTGGCAGCTCAGTTGTCTGTCAGCAGAAGCAGAGTTGTAAGGCTGAAGAGAAGAGGCTTGCAGCAAGAGCAACAACTTCTGTGGTTTTTTGTTTGGAATTATTTGTGGTGTATCATTTTAACTTTGTCGATTAGTCTGGTGGTGATGGCAATTTTGTGATTTAATTTGCAATTTTATTGATATTTTATCATCGTGACATAGATCAGTTGTTTTTAAGTGTGAAGCAGATTTTAATTGATTTTGTTGGAGTTGTTGTGATTGAAGTACAATTAAAAATAATAATTTTGGTTGTCAGTGTTGTAAGTTAAGTCAAGTAGGGAGTTAGAAAGGTTGAAGGAGGGGAGGGTTCAATCGCTGCTCGGAGATGGGGGACGCTAAATTGGAAGCAGTGAAAAGCAATAAAATCAGCGTTGCGATTCGAGTACGACCGTTTATAGCTCGTGAAGAAAGTGAACAGGGTAAGTGGATATAATTGGAGTTGTTAAGGAGAGGCATTTATGTTGATTTGTTTTTAAATTGAATGGATGTTACTTAAAATTGATTTTTATCTTATTTATTGTCATTTGGTTTATTTTGTTTACTTACAGAGAAATGGGTTGTCAGTAAGACTGATTTGCGGCCGAAGGATGGAGACGTAAAAACTCTTGTGTGGACCTATGATCATGTGTTTGGACAAGGCACCTATACTGATGAAGTCTATCAAGAAGTCGTGTCGCCAATTGTGAATAAATCCTTTCAAGGGTTCAATGGAACTGTGCTTTGTTATGGACAAACGTCTTCGGGTAAGATTATGCCGGGTGTACTTTTTTAGCTTTATTGTGTTGAACGATGGTCGAGGTTTATTGTTCTGCAAGTGCAAATGGAAACATACTATAGACTATAATTAGAGATAAAGAAATTAGAAATTGATGGAATTACATTTTGAAACTTTCTTTTGTAGGGAAGACTCATACCTTGTATGGATCCAAAACGGACAAAGGGATCATTGCGCTTTTTTCGGATCATTTGTTTGACCAAATAAATGTTGATGAAGGACGTAAAGTTTATATCGTGAAGTAAGATATTACATATAACTTTATTTAATTATAATACGATGCAAATGCAAGATTAAATATTAGTAATCTATTTGATGGTTACAGGGTTGGAGTTATCGAGATTTACAACGAAAAACTCACGGATTTATTGAATTCCGAAAATTCAGTTGATATACAGTATGAAAAGCATACTGATAATTTTGTGCCGATAAATTTGGAGGAGAAAACTGTGACAAGCAGTAGAGAGTTGATTGAGGTGGCTGCCGCAGCGCAACAAAGAAGACGTACAGAAGAAACTGCTATGAATAAAGCTAGCTCTCGCTCTCATACCGTTTTGAGAGTGAAAATTTCAATGGCAGACTTGTCCTCAGCGTCACGCGATTCCGACAGTCTAGACAATCTTGATGTTACGAGCTCAGCCTGCACAACAGCAGTTCTCCATTTTGTAGACTTGGCTGGATCTGAAAAGCAAAGTCAAACTGGAGCTGAAGGAGAACGGCTACAAGAGGCAATACACATTAACAAATCTTTGATGACCCTGTCAAACGTGATCAATCAGCTTAGTGGAATGGCTGAAGAGAGAGAAAAGTTTCAAACTCGGGCAGCCACTGAACCAAGAAAGCCACCGTTCAATCGGTTCATTAATTTTCGTGATAGCAAGCTAACCCAATTGTTAAAAAGCACATTAAACGGTGAAGCTTATATCACCATGATTTGCAACGTTACAGTAGCAAATGTTTCCGAGACAAAATCTACTCTTGAGTAAGTTAATATTTCACTAAATACCAATTGTGATACTGGTTAATTGAATGAAAAAACTAATGAAACTAAACATGAAATGAATTAGCTCATTAAAGCTGTTTTATTCTTGTTTTAGGTTTGCAAGCAGGGCAAAAAATATGAAAGTTCAACCAAAGAAAAACTTCAGTGCCAGGAATGAGTTTGAACAGAAGGTTCTTGAGCTGCAGCAGCTGTTAGAGGTTTGTAACCTTATGTTGTATTAACTGTTTCTAATTATAAGAACGTCGTTTTCATTGTGGTAACTTAAAATATACTCTTTATATTAGATGAGAGACCAAGAGAATGCTCGACTACAAAAGCAGCTAGAGTCCGTGAAGTTATTCACACGTAAACAAGCACCTTTTCTGAGCACACCGCCAACGGATCCTCTAGATGCAAATGTAGGGCATGTCTTTAATATTTTTAACACATTTTAGTTAAATATCTTAGTTTAATTTATCAAAATAAATGTTAATTCTTAAATATTCAATCTTCTAGTTACGACGATACTCCTTATGCCTTCCTTCTCGCCGAGACGATAAAAGTCTCAGAAAAACTACTGCGGATAATAATCTGTTTAAGAAACCCTTCAGTATATTAAATGATGAAGGTGAAAACTTGAATTAGAAAATACCTTTTAATTGCTAACTCAAAAGCTAATTGACGTGCGATTTATCTAATTTGGTACCTTTATTTATTTTATTTTATAAACAGATGATTTCATGAGTGCGGAAGATACAACATTGCACTTCCAACGACTAACTGAGCATAGAGAATCAGAATTTATAGAAAAATGGAGCGAACAAGAAGTCCAAACGGATGCTCTGTATGTAGTTATACGGATTCTCATTCTTGTATCATTGTTTCATTAAACAAGACCGCTAATAAAAACTATTTAATCCCATTTTCTTATAATATAGTGGACTTGCTACTCCAAAGAACCGCAAGAAGCAGACAAATTCAGATACGCCAATTCAGACATTGCGTATGACTAATACAATCCTTCGTGACATTAGTGAAGAAGATCATTCTGAATTGAAAGAAAAAATTGAGTTTCTGGAAGAGGAGATTAGGACATTGCGCCTCAATGAAGCTGAAAGTCGAGCAGCAATCGAAGCGCAAGCAGCATTCAACGAGGTAAAATGACAAATTAGTTTTATTGTAGATAACATTAAGTCTTGTTGTACTTACTAATAGTTCTGATCTACTCAAACTTCTTCCAAATATGGTTTTATTTGGTTCGATAGAAAATTGAAGCTCTCACTTCTGAAAAGATAAACCTGGAAGAACAC